>JAJLXT010000098.1:0-47853 GCA_030571395.1 Nakaseomyces sp. UFMG-CM-Y6046 | reverse complement strand
GGGAGTTGGGTTGCCTTCGTGTATTCTACTTGAAGTTCTACCTCGTGTAGTTGTATTCTTGTGGTTGTATTCTATTTAAAATTACCAGGTCAACTCTGTTTGAATTCTTCAGTAGAACGATAAGGGGATAATGTTTGTCTTTTAAGGGTTTAATTGAGTTAGGGGGGCGGGAAGTAAGGAAGGTAGCAGGGAAAATACTGAAAGAGTGAAATTCTTTGTTGGAAATCGATACATATATATAATATGAATATAAATATAAGAAAATAGTCTTTTTATTTCACGCTTGGTACTGTAAGAATTCAATTGAGGAGTTTTCCACAGAAAAAACATCAACTCTTTGTTTGTTTTTAACTGAAACCATACCAAAAGCAATCGAAAAAAAAAAAAAAAATGGGTTTGTTTGATAAGGTTAAGTCAGCCTTTGGCGACGATAACGAAGATCGTAACGATAACAATGACAATTACAACAACAATAACAGCAACAACAATGATTATGATAATGATAACAAAAAGAGCGGAGGCAATGATTTCTTGAGTAAGGCTGAAGGTTTCCTAGGTAAAGAAAGAGTTGATAAGTTCAAGAATCAAATTGGTGAGGATAACTTCAGCAAATTGGAAGGTACTGTAAGAGATAAGTTCTCCAAGACTTCAATCAATGATGATGACAACAAGAACAACAGCTCTTACGGTGACGATTCTTACGGATCTTCTAACAAGAACAAGTCTTCCTATGGCGATGACTCCTATGGTTCTTCCAAGAACAACAGTTCTTACGGTGACGATTCTTACGGATCTTCTAACAAGAACAACAGTTCTTACGGTGACGACTCCTACGGTTCCTCTAACAAGAACCAGTCTTCCTATGGCGATGATTCTTACGGTGACGACTCCTACGGTTCTTCTAACAAGAGCAAGTCTTCTTATGGCGATGATTCTTATGGTTCCTCTAACAAGAATAGTTCTTACGGTGACGATTCTTACGGTTCCTCTAACAAGAACAAGTCTTCCTATGGCGATGACTCCTACGGTTCCTCTAACAAGAACAACAGCTCTTACGGTGACGACTCCTACGGTTCTTCTAACAAGAACAAGTCTTCCTATGGCGATGACTCCTACGGTTCTTCCAACAAGAACAAGTCTTCCTATGGTGACGATTCTTACGGCTCCTCCAACAAGAACAACAGTTCTTACGGTGACGACTCCTACGGTTCCTCTAACAAGAACAAGTCCTCCTATGGCGACGACTCCTACGGTTCCTCTAACAAGAACAACAGCTCTTACGGTGACGACTCCTACGGTTCTTCTAACAAGAACAAGTCTTCCTATGGCGATGACTCCTACGGTTCTTCCAACAAGAACAACAGTTCTTACGGTGACGATTCTTACGGCTCCTCCAACAAGAACAACAGTTCTTACGGTGACGACTCCTACGGTTCTTCCAACAAGAACAAGTCTTCCTATGGCGATGATTCTTACGGATCTTCTAACAAGAACAACAGTTCTTACGGCGATGATTCTTACGGATCTTCTAACAAGAAGAAGTCCTCCTATGGCGACGATTCTTACGGTTCCTCTAACAAGAACAAGTCTTCTTATGGCGACGATTCATACGGTTCCTCTAACAAGAACAAGTCTTCTTATGGCGACGACTCTTACGGTTCTTCTAACAAGAACAAGTCCTCCTATGGTGACGATTCTTACGGTTCCTCTAACAAGAACAACAGCTCTTACGGTGACGATTCTTATGGTTCCTCTAACAAGAACAAGTCTTCCTATGGCGACGATTCTTACGGCTCCTCCAACAAGAACAACAGTTCTTACGGTGACGACTCCTACGGTTCTTCCAACAAGAACAAGTCCTCCTATGGCGATGATTCTTACGGATCTTCTAACAAGAACAAGTCTTCTTATGGCGATGATTCTTACGGTGACGACTCCTACGGTTCTTCTAACAAGAACAAGTCTTCCTATGGCGATGACTCCTATGGTTCTTCCAACAAGAACAAGTCTTCCTATGATGATGATTCTTATGGTTCTACCACTAACAAGAAGACTTCTTACAACGATGATTCTTACGGCTCAAACACCAAGAATAAACTTTCCCACAGCAATGACTCCTATGGTAACAATTCCTATGGCGGCTCTCAGACTGGTAGCGGTACGTACAAAAACAATAACAACGATGATGACTACAAGCCAGCCAACCAGAACAACGAGTATGGTCACGACTCCTACGGTGATGGAGGCTATGGTTCCACTAACAAGAAGAACTACGGTAACGACACCTACGGTAACAACGACTACGGCTCAAGCAACAAGCAAAACTATGGTAACGACACCTACGGTAATGACGACTACGGTTCAAGCAACAAGGAACATTACGGTAGGGACACCATCGGTCAAAATAACTGGGGTACCACCAACAGCAACCATTATGGTGAGGATACTTTAAGCCACAATACCTACGGTTCTTCCAACAACATCTCCGAGAACTACCAAAGAAACTACGGCGGTGGTAGCAACGACAACGACAGAGACAACCGTTACTAAGGCTCATTGATACATAAAATATACTTCGTATAAGACTCTATCTACATATAAATTTATGAATAAAATATAAAACATATAAAATATAACCTGGAGAGTTCATCATCCCCAATCGATGAGTACCTCCACTCCCCCAGAAAACCCCGCAGACAATGGACCGATGGAGAATTTTATTTTAATATTTTTTTTTTTTTTTTTTTTTTTGTGCCCCATTTTTTTTTTTTTTTTTTTTTGCTTCGAGGGCAGCCTGAAAAAAAAACTTCGCTGGAAAAAAAAAAACACACACTGAGCTTTTCTCGAAATTTGAAATTTTGTTGAATTATGTCAATTCTAAATCGAAACATCTATCCCTTTTCCATTTTTGTATTGTTTGTTGTATTCTTTGGAAACTGATTGTGATTATATAGTTCACTTTGACATTGACACGGTTCTTGGGATAACGATTGGTGGATTGCAAGAGACGTGATTCAAGGAAAAATAAAATAGATAGAAAGGTTGATTCAAACGATAGGAAGCTTTAAAAAGATCGTGACTAGAGAAGAAGTTAATAACTTTATAATACAAGTTTAAAGGAGAAATTAAAAGAAAAAGGAGAAGGTAGATGATGTTAAGGCTACATATACTGAGAGTTACGAATACCCATTTGGCAGTTGTCAACAAACGAGTTGTAACAGGTCTTCGTATTCAGAATGGCAGGTACATGGCTACGTTGGTGAAGAAACCTGAGGATGATGACTCTAATAAAACGACAGGTACTGCTACTCATAGTCATGATCATGGGCATAATCATACACATATTCATAGTCATAATCATTCGCATAATCATGGGTTAGATGATATGGGAATGGAAGATGCTGAACATAGACATGTTCACATGAAGGAGTCCGAAACTGAGACCAATGACTCGTTTAGTATACGATCTATACTGAGACACTCGCATACACATTCGCCCAAGGCCACATATCTGGGGAGTCCCGTGGTGAAGTCAAAGGATGAACCCAAGACACATGTGCATTCGCATCTGCACCACCATGGCCACGGTCACACACACTCGCATACAGGTGGTAATCCATTACTAGTTCTGAGTACCGAGCAGATACGGAAGAATGCAGGTGTCCGTATTACGTGGATTGGTTTAGGGATAAACGTGGCTATAGCAGTTGGTAAGTTCACTGGTGGTATCGTCTTTCATTCACAAGCTTTATTTGCTGATGCGGTACATGCACTCAGTGATATGGTTGCTGATTTCTTGACTTTGTTTTCAGTGGACTTGGCATCAAATAAACCTTCTGAAAAATATCCATATGGTTACGGTAAAGTTGAGACTGTAGGTTCTTTGGCAGTTTCTACTATTTTAGCCATGGCAGGTTTGTCTATCGGTTGGACATCTGTATGTGCTTTGGTTGGGCCAATGATCCCTCATACTATTATTGAAACTTTACATCAATATGGCTTAGCTAATGGTCATCACCATCATCACCACACTGTCGAGGAGATTACCAAAGAAGTGACCGATATCAATGCAGCCTGGATTGCTGCAGCATCGATTGTGGCCAAGGAGTGGGTTTTCAGAGCAACAAAGAAAGTTGCTATTGAAACCAATTCTAACGTTTTAATGGCAAATGCTTGGCACCACCGTGTCGATTCGCTGACTTCATTGGTTGCTTTCGTCACCATTACCGCCGGTCATATGTTTAGCATCCAATCCCTTGATACTGTTGGTGGTCTAATTGTTGCAATCATGATTATGAAAGCTGGTGTACACGGTATGTCTATGTCTATACGGGAATTGGTGGATGAGGCTCTGTCTAAGGAAGATCCTAGGTATGAGGAAGTTGAGTCTATTATTAATGAAACATTGAATAAATTGGTTACAAATAACAACTCCAAGAAGCCATATGGACTTTATGAATTACGTATATTATCCTCTGGTCCAAACTTAAGAGCACATCTGATACTCACTGTTCCAAAACAGAGATGGGAAAATGTATTGGATATTGGAGAGTTTGAACTAATAACAGCGCACCTTCGAAAAGTTTTTGCAGAGGAACTTCCTTCTTTAATAAAGATTGATATTGAATACATAGAGGAAAGTGATGGCAGTGAAACCCCGGAAGAAACTAAGGAAACCCAACAATTGGATTGAATCCAAATTTTATTTATTACTTCAGTGACTATTGTTTTCCATAGTGCATATTTTATTTGATAGAACAATAGAAGTTAATCATCTAATATTTATTACAGATACATAAAAAATTTTATAATTTAAAGGAATAATAGCAAAATTTGGGAACTATGTCATAAAAGAAATCTTTTGGTTTTAATAGTGTAAGATTTATCATTATTATAAATACGGAGATTATATAAAATACAATTTTCAAAAAGTGAAATAGCTTCTTCTCTTTTAATAAAATATCTGGTTAACATTACAAATAATTAACGAAGGGAAACTTTAGCTCTTTTACAATCTGGGTATTATTCTTTTTTTTTTTTTTTTGTTTTCTTGTCTGACTGGTTTAAAATTTCTGCTTTGTATAGAGGGATAGCATCATTGGTAACCACTTTTTGACGATATGGTGATCTCTCCCATTCTAATGTCCTGTATAACTTTCTGCTGCTCTTGTCTATTTTTTTCAACTCTTTAAGACAAAATCTATTTTCCAACAGCCCAATCATTCAAACCATGTCTGTTTCTGGCAATTTCAAAGGCATAAAATTGAATTCTAACAACAAAAATGGTGGTAAATTGGCCATATTCAGCATTGGAGTCAGTTCTCAACAAAGTACCAAAGTTGTAATCCTCGACTTTCTTTTCAAAGAAAGCAGCAAATTGTCTCCATCTTTCCTTGGCAATTTTGTTCTTCAACTCTTCCTCATCGAACTTTTTCAACTTCTCAATGTCTCTAAACTCAGGGAATCTCTCCATAAAAAGCTCGTAGATTTCATCATCAATCTTGGTTAGACGTAGCTTAGAACCAGGAACGTGGGTTAGCAAGTTCCAGTACGTTTCGGCCTGTTCAACAGCAACGACAGCAAATTGCTTCTCAATATCCTCGGAGTTCTGGGCAGTTTCAGGGTCAAAAGTGCTCATAGACATGGTTAAAAGGTTGCTAATTATATTTTTTCTACTTTGTCAGAAAGCAATATCTAAAGAGTAGGAGGTTCAAAAAACATCTAAACATTAAACAATTCCAAATATAAACCTGGTTATCTGATGCTCATCGCTTAAAAAGCAGTTTGTATCACTGCACGCACACGCACAAAGCAAGGGTTCTCAGATGAGCAATAAAAATTTTCAGTGACGTATTGTGTGATCTTGTATATGATCAGAGTTGAGAAGATTTCACAGCAACGGAATTATTATAAAACAACAGCACTGATATTGGAAAGCATAACGGTTTTACATTCTTTTTTCTCTAGCAGCGAAAGTGAGTGATTTCCTTTATTTGCCGCTCTCACTGGGATATGGTGATTTTATATAATAATTCTTGATCATTTAACTATGGTAAAATGCCAAATTATATTATATATTTCTGGATTTCCGCTGGACAACGTACTTATATTCTGGCCTAGAACAGTGTGGTCATGATAGGGTAGTCAGAAAATTGTATACTTCAGGGGTGTTTGTTAGCATATTAAGCTTCCGGATGATGTGTTAGTCGGAGTGCCGGGTTAGTCCACTGTGTATGTGGGGGGGGAAGGGAGATGGAGGGGTGTGGATACTGGCAAGAATGTGCTTTCTGGGTTAATCCTCGAGGAAGTAATGATCTAGACGATGTTGGCATATTGTAGGCTTGTTATTATCTTCAATTCTTGTTTCAACTTTTAATATATTAACTACATTGTATGTTTATTTCCTAATAGTTGAATAACTTCTATGTTCAAGGCCATTGTTAAGCATAGTATAAGAAACTTTGTTACGACTAGATTAGAAATGGGGAAAGTGAATGCTGCTTGTTTGATTATTGGTGACGAGATCTTGAATGGTAAAGTTGTTGACTTGAATTCTACTTTTTTTGCCAAGTTCTGCTATCATGAAGGTATTGCCTTGAAAAGTATAATGACAGTGGGAGATGATGAAGACCAAATAGTGCGTGCTGTTAAAGAGTTATCAAGTCGTTACGATTTTATAGTTACTACTGGTGGTATTGGACCCACGCATGATGATATCACCTACTCTTCTATAGCGAAGAGCTTTGGACTGCCTTGTAAAATAGATGAAGAAACTAAGAAGAGAATGCAAGCGAGATCAAATCCGGAGAAAAGGCTTGATGCTGAGTCCTTAAAGGACTATTATAGAATGGCAACATTACCTTCCGGTTCCGAAGTTAAGAAATATTATGTGGCAGACGACCTTTGGGTGCCCATCTGTGCAATTCAGAACAAAGTCTACATTCTACCAGGAATACCTCAGTTGTTTGAAAGAATGTTAACCTCATTTTTACCCACATTAAAAGAAATTTATCACATGGATGCTGACAAAAGAGAATATGTACGTTATTTTGTGAAAACAAAGCTGTCAGAATCGCAGATATCCCGCCATTTAAGGACTTATCAGGAGGAAGCTGATTCCCACTCGGACGATATTAAAATTGGATCATACCCTCATTTCGGAATGGGTTTCAACACTGTCAGTATTCTTGGGGAAAAAACGAATGAGGACTACTTGAAGAGCATAAGGGATAGAGCTGTTACGGAACTCCAAGGTGAAGAGATATCTGAGGAACAGGAGTCAGAATATTCAAATGGTAACAGACTTTGACTGATACCTAACAGTGAACTGAAGTTACGTACGTTGTTGATAACTCTAAACTTGCCATATTTATTCTTAGATATTTTATAAAAAAAAGTGAAAAATGGGATAGCACTGCATTGATCTACTTTATATATTAGAATCAATTATTATATTTGACTAGAGAATTAAAAAAAATTAAAAACTGTAAAAATATGTAGATATTAACTAGTGAAACCCAAATTAAATGTGTCAAAATGTACCAAAGAAGTTTATATTTTACAATATAGAGAAAAAAAAATCAAAATGAATAACCTCTATCAATTACAACTTGCAATTATTTCATTTTGTTTGTATAACATTGTAGTATTACAATTTATGAACTTACTCATCGTCCTCTTCATCGTCAGTATCCACTGGCTTTGGAGTACCCTTTGGAGAGGATAACCATTCAATGTAACGCAGACGACGACGTTCAGTTTGAGCTTTCTTTTCATTTCTTGTCAATCTCTTCTTTCTCTGCTTGACCTTGATATTAGCAGGAGAGTCGTCATCAGTCACAGAACTACCTGGCTTCAAACCCACAGCGTTGTCGTTACCACCATCTTCAAATCTAGATTGGTCGACATCCTTGACACCCTTCTGCACCATAGTACCATTTTCAACAATCCATTGTTCAGGACATAGAGCACCAACAAATTCATTGTTGTGAGAAATCATAACGACACCACCACTCCAGTCTCTGATTGCAACAGCCAAAGCACCCAGGGAATCTCTATCCAGATAGTTAGTAGGTTCATCCAAAACTAACAAATGTGGGTTATTCCACATGGCACCGGCGATAACGACCTTAACCAATTGACCACCAGACAAAGAACCCAATGGGGTGTGGTTAGCAATTTCGGAGTCAAGACCAACATCTTCAAAATGCTTAGTGATAACAGCAGGAGTCAATTCACGGTAACCTAGACCTTCTCTGGAAGCTTCGTGATCATCGAACTTTTGAACTAACTTTTCAAAACCGTGATTGATCAACACATCACGTGGAACCCAAGAGTTATACTTTGGTTTCCACCATTTCCATTTAACCTCATATTGGAAGGATTTCTTCAGCTTTTGTCTACCAACAATTGCTTCTATTTGACGCTTACCTCTACCATCATCAACATCGATTTCTTTCAGCATCATTTCCTGTTCTTCTTCAGAAATCTTTCTAGATTCCTTTAGAAGAACTTCACGATCGTCACCAAATTGGTAACGCCATTGTAGATATTGGTTAGCAGTTTTTTCCTTGTGTTCATTAACATGTTGCAAAGCGTGTTGGGCAATGTAACCGATACGCAAGTTTGGATGCTTCTCAACCTTACCCTCTTGTGGAACAAGTTCACCAGTCAAAAGCTTGATTAGAGTAGATTTACCAGCACCGTTTGGACCCAAAATAGCAACACGAGAAGACAAAGAAAGAGCACAAGAAACATGGCTCAAGTTTGGTTTATCTGAACCTGGGTATGTGTAAGTAACATCAGTCATTTTTGCGACAGCTCTGGTGTTTGACTTGACACCTGTCAAAATACCAGGTGGAGGGAAGCGCATTTGAGCGTTAGAGTCAGACAAAGTATAGTAAGCCTTGGCTTCTGGCTTTTGCTCAACGAATTGAGCCAAATTACCCTTGTAGTAAGCCAACTTCTTGTTTTCGTAGTGAATAATGTCAGTACAAACAGCATCCAAGAAACCGGAGTCGTGGGAAACAATTAGAGAAGTGATATTGGTGTGTTCAAGCAGGTAGTCTTGCAACCATTTAACGTTACTAACATCCAAATGGTTAGTAGGTTCGTCCAGTAGAAGAATATCTGCCTTTTGCAACATGGCTCTGGCTAATTCCAACTTCATTTTCCAACCACCAGAAAGAGAACCAACAGTTTGCTTTCTACGGTAGTCGTCGAAACCGACAGATTCCAAAGCGGCAGAGATTTCATCTCTGGAAGTAGCTTGTAGTTGGTCATCTAGAGCGATGAAAGATACTAGATCAAGGTCACCTTCTTCGCCTTGTAGCTTATGTTCCACAAAGCAGGTTTTTAGAGTGTCCTTATCTGGGAAACCATCCAATTGACCGTTTGCAATAGACCTCATTAGAGTAGATTTACCGGCACCATTTCTACCACACAAACCATAACGATGACCCTTGATCAATCTTAGGTTGGTCTTGTTTAGAAGCATTCTAGAACCGTAGGCCAAAGAGAAATCAGTGTTGACAATTTCAATACCTTCATCTTCGTCGTGCTTAACCTTTTCTTGGTGGAACATGGCTCTTAGTTTGTCGATAATTTCAACGGTAACAGTTTCAGCATTGTTATCACCTAGAACAGTGTTGAAAAGTTCCTCTAATCTCTTCCAGTCATTGACATTAGCATCCATCGTCAAAATTGAGCCTAGATACTTAACAACTTCAGAGTCTTTGATGAAAGAGGCCTTTTGTTCATCTGAGATGGAAGCCTTTTCGATAGCATTCTTAACAACAGCAGAACCTTCTTCCTCGGTGATTCTACCTTGGAAACTGTCCTTGTTATGACTAGAGGTACTATCGTCACCCTTCAAGACCTTTAGAGCCTTTTCTGCTAATTCACGGACTTCTGGCAAAGATGCAGTGTCGACCACCTTCTGAACACCAGGCAACAATTGAGGAATGTAACTCTCGATTTCGATGAAGTTATTAACCAATCTCGTCAGATTCTCAATAACGATAACGGTTTGCCTCAATTGCTCTTGAGAGGAAGATGAAAGGTTCAAGGATCTGTTCAGGATAGGAACTAGAAGAGCCAAAGCTGGTTCGGTGACTTCAGCGACAAAAGTAACACTGGAAAGAGCCTTGACGGACTGTGGAACTTGGTTTGGGTCCTGCAACGTATTGACGATAAGCTCGTAACGAGGAGCCAGATCCAAGTTATCTAGGATAGAGACGTAGTCTAGAAGGGTCTTGTGAGCTTGTTTGGCCAGTTCAGGTTTGAAGTCAGTGGCCACATCAGTCAAGACAGGAACAGTAGACTTGAAAGTCAACTCCAACAAGTCATTTGGAGAGTCTTCTCTGATTCTATCGACGATAGCCAAGGCGCCCATTTTAGATTGCCATTTGGCACCAGAAGCCAAGTACTTTAGGACCTCTGGCAAGACAGTAGATGGCAAAGCATCAATTGGGAATGCGTTTACCAAAGCATCAGCAGAGTGCTGAGCAGCACGCTTGACAGTGGTTTCCTTGTCAGCCAACAAATCGAAAGAATATTCAAATAGAGGTAGCAAGTAGGCTTCCTGAGGAGACTTACCGGAGAACAGGTTAGCAAGAGCAGTAACCAGCAACATAGAGGTTTCTCTGATCAATGGACTACTCTTGGCTTTGGCCAACTTGGCCAGAATATCGGTAATGTTCCATTCCTTGATGTTCTGGGCACTGGTCTTCTCGAATTCCTCGGTAATTGCCTTGATTTCAGCCTTACATTCAGTGATACTGCTAGCTTCCATGATCTTGGTGATGGAGTTAGAGATAGGACTGACTTCCAAGTCGTTCAGCTTGTTAGCCAAGGAGGTCAACGACACATTGGAAGAAGATGGAGTAGGCCCGTTACTGTGGTTTGGAGTAGAAGCAGACTGTTGGTACTTGTAAGCCGAGACAGGAATACCGTTAGCATCAAAACCAGGTTGAGCTTGCTGTTGGTATCTGCTGTTGTTGTAGTAGTTGTTGTTATAATTGTTGTTACTGTTGTAGTTACTGTTCTGATTCCATTTTTGAACATTTGGGTTGTACTGCCTCTGCTGGTGGTAGTTACTCTTCTTCTGCTGAGGTGGCGCATTGAAGTAACCACCAAATGGAGAAGGAACCATGTTTGGATCCTGAGGCTGTTCACCCAAGAAATCATCCAAACTCTTAGCAAACTTCTTTGGAGGCATGATGGGCTTTTTTTCTTATACTCTGATATATAAGAAAACAATAACAGAAAAATTAAAACAACTATATAAAATAACAAGATTACTATATCGAAATATTAATAATATTACAATACATAATTTTAAAAAAAAAAAAAAAAAACACTGTATATAATATGGCAACAAAACCCAACTGGGTGTCTAAAGCAATGGTAATCATCCATATGGAGAAAAGCTCATCGCATTGTCTTTGACACCTTTAAGTTGTCTTTTTCCTTCACTGGAAAAAAAAATTTTTTCAGTAACGATATACGTACACGTGTAGATTTGCCTGTTCAAAAAAAAAAAATAAAAAATAAAAATTTGCTGTTGTCTCTCCATTCGTGTTCTCTCTAGAATTGAAGAAAAGCAGCTTGGTGGGGGGGGGGGGGATGTTACCTGCATTGTGAGTATCTGGGTAACTTCACATGCACACTACATGTATAGAAACCCTAAACAAGTGTTTGTTATATGGAAACCCTAAACAATCACATGATATAGAAACCCTTAGGGTATTTGACACACTCTAATGCCCGTATTGGGTCAAAAAGGCTAGCTGAAGAAAATGTGAGAGAGAGGCGGGCAAAACACGCACGCACGCACGCACAGAGAGAGGGACAGGGAGAGTGCGGGCACGCGAAAAAATAAATTTTAACTATTAGTTGTTATGTGCTAAGGAACCTGCGTACTATCTACAACAAAATAAGAATATATATCAACAAACGCGTTATCTCAGTGAATGGGCCTTTGTGATGTCCATATTAAATAAATAACCAGTTGGCTTTTGATATACTTTTTTTTTTAGTTATTTCTTGTCTTACACATATATACAGGGATATATATAACAGTATTACCACAATATAATTGTTATAATAGTATCTTATATTGTATTGTATTATATCAATACTGTATTGAAATATTATACTATACTATAATAGATACATCACTACGAGTACAATAGAAGGATGACGGATACGTATATGACATTGAAGATACTGTATACGTTGGATAATGGCACCACGGGGAGTTATTTGGCTAGATCGAGGACACCGCATTTGGTGAAGGTGGTGGATATTCCAGAGCCTGATGTATCGGCGGATGGAGGAGAGTCGAGTATGAAGGTAGGCGCCGTGCACATTTCCAGCGTGCTGGAGGAGATATACCAGAACTCGCCTGAAGTCCTGAGTGTGTTGGATACTAACTGTGAACAGGACTATAACCTGTACTATAGAGATATATGTGAGTATGAGGAGCCGTTGGTGAGTCTAGGTTTGCTGTCACAACTACGGAAGAAATTGGACAACAAGAAGCAGCAGCAACAACAACAGCAACAGCAACAGCAACAGCAACAGCAACAGCAACAACAACAGCAACAACAACTTTCTACTTTGGAGGAAGAACCCGAGGATTCGGAGGATGATGAGTTTATAGTTACCGGGAGGGTCTGTTCTAACTTGTCTGCGCTGCTGAGAAGATCGTATAGCAACATGAGCAAGAAAAATGGTTCTGCGTCAACCACCACGCCAGAGACATTAGAAGTTAAGCTGCGGTTTACCAGGATGGTGAGAATGCCACTGTCGCGATCCAGTTTCAATAATAATATTGAAGGATCCCACAGAAATGTGCAAACTAACAATAATAACAAGACACAACTTCCAAGGGCTTATCAACACCAGATACACGTTAACCAGAATAAAGAAACAGTCACTAAGCAAAAAACAAAGAGTACCAAACCAAATACACAGATGGGTGCACCAGCAACTATCACTAGTACAAATACATCAACTAATAATAGCGGCAACTCTAACAGAAGACAAACAAACCCAATGCCAGCACCAAAGGCAAAGAGAACACAGTCCTTACCTATTTGGAACCTGAAACCAGGCAATGGAAACAACCTGTACTTAAAAAATTCTATTGCACATAAGATATATATGGCAGATAGACAAACTGAAGGCGGACCTGTTAATAACCCTTCAGCTTTCCAAGCCTCTGATGAGCAACAAGAACCTAAATCTTCTGCAGATGATTCCGTGAGTAAAAGATTCGAATTCATGCTTGGGAAGAAGAAATCGGTCAATAAACAGAATAAGAAAAGTAGTTTGGTTAAAAAGGGTGCCGAAATTGAAACACAAACTAAATCAAAAGGTAGCAAGAAAAGCAGATCTAAGAGTAACGATTTCAAGAAACCAATGTTGAGTGTAAACCAGGATAATAATCTGATGTACGAAACTCTTCTATCTGAAAATACTCCTCAATCTGATATATTTAATGATGTCAGGAATGAAAACGATAATAAAGAAAACATTCCACCAACAAATTCTAATAATAATCCAATCGGTGGTGACCTAGATATGATAAATTTTGAAGGTATCAACTTAAAAGGGGACATGAATTGGTTGAACTCATTCAATCCGTTTGACTATCAAGCAAACTCAGGTAACCAACAAACAAATAAGGGTATAAACTCAACACCACAAGATATTAATACCTGCAACACGGTTACCATCGAGAACGATGATGACGAGGATTTACAAGTTCAGAATGAATTCAATGGTAACGGATTGAGCCATGAAAGTTCTAAGACAAAGCTAAGTGCGGATGCTTACGTGAATACAGATATTGACAAAACTTCGCCAATTGATAATCTTTCGATACCACTGTTGGATATGCTTGATGACAAAACAAAGAGTAAAACAAAGAACAACGCCTCTGTGGTACTGAATATTGAACTAGATGATAATGATGACGAAGATGAGGATAACAGTAATGAAGACGCTACATCTATAGTCGCTAATAATTCCACTCCAATGGAACAAAGTACAATATCTAGAATAGCACCGATGAAGAAGGGTATTTCATCAATTGAAGAAGAGGAAGATGATGAAGAAGAGCACAAAAGGATATCTAAGAAGAGGAGAACTATACCCTCTTCTCCTTCAATGATGTTTTCCTATCATGATGGGAGTCCAAATTCTGAAATCACAAATGATTTATTCACTTCATTCATTAATAACAATGACACATCTAATAACGAAGGAAATCATGATACTCCTGCAACTATATGCCCATCTAGTGATCCCGACCAGAAGGAGACCCCATACTAACTCCTACAGTAACAATAATAATATTTGATCTTTTTTTCTTTAATTATAGGTATCATACCGTACTTAATTCTATAATAATAGGTATCTATTTTTTCTACGTATACTAATCTAGAATATATTCTGTCAAGTGGAATCATTCGACCGCAATCCTTTTATTTTCGTTTTTTGCCTGGGTCTATTTTTCAAGATATCTTTGATTCTGAGACCGTCTTGTACAAAATTTGACATTTCTTTTTCAATTGACTCGATGTCCTTTTTGTTGTAGTATTCCAATAATTTTGTTACATACATCTCTAGTTCGACTTCATAATTCGTAGTCTCGAATTTTTTTTTGCCGTGTGTTTTAGTTAGGACCTTGGATACATCCAGTCGGTTTCTACTTCGTGGTACAATGAAACTGTACCCTTTCTTTTCCCTGGAGTACGTTTTCTTGTCCCCAAAAGCGGGGTATGCCAATATTGGTACCTTATGTTCTATACTTAATGACAACTTACAATCGTAATTACTGTGCGGCAATTTTATCAGTATATTTGAAATTCTTTGTTTGCTGATGGACTCTATTAAAGTTTTATTGCGTAGGTCGACTCGTATTCTTCCAGAGTTGAGTGGTGAAGGTTGATTGGTCTTCTCACTAACATCTCGAACGTCAAATTTAGTCATGGTAGAACCTTCCTTTGTTAGATTAGTGAAATATTTCACGATTTTAGAATATAGCCTTTCATCAATGGATGGTACCATGCGGTGTTTGTTAGAGAGGACCGTGAACTTGGTCCTGTCAAACTGACCTTCACTCTCAATTTTTCTTGTGCGACCAAATTTCAATTCTAACTCTATACTACTGTGATTTTCCGCAGGTATTTGGTCTAAGTTATGTATAATCCATGTCTTCAAATAGCTCACGAAGCTTTTGAAGTTATGTAGCTCAGAATCCTTTAAAGACATGAGGGAAAAGAGAGCCGAGGGAATTGGTCTTGTTTACTTCTTAATCCTTCCTCTGTAGTATTGTTAGGTAACTTCAATGAAAGAAATAAAGAAGTGAAAAAGGGGATAAAGGAGAAACGTCTTGAAGGAGGTAAAAATATGATTTACATCTACCTTTTGACACATTTCCTCTTTTGAACAATGGTGACTTAGAAACATCTCTAGCTCATAGAATAAAAGAATGAAAAAAAAAATTTTCGGACTTTTACTTCTCTAGACAGAAAAGGAAAATAAGCAGAATATTACGTATAAAATGAGCTGGAATTTTATGATTTGTTAAGGGGAATTTACCTGTTTTTAGAGCGATGACAAAGGGGGAGAAAACCTCATTTTCAAATAAATATAAAAATAGGCAAATTACAAAAATGCGATTGTGCGGCTGTTTAAATGACCAGAGTTAGTTTTGTCAATTGTTTTACTAGAGAAATAAAACCCTGCGTTCCCACTGAATTTTCTCTGTTTCTTTTTTCTAAAAAAAGAAAATCCCCGATGATAAATGAATCATCCGAAATACGGCTGATTAGAAAAGCCTGCACGAATATGGAGATAACTCCGAAGATGATTAAGGTCAACAAAAAGAAACGCTTCTTGATTTAAATCAAAATAACTGAATGATGTGGGGTAGTAGTCCTGAGTTGTACGGCAGTTTTTATGGTGATCGGGTATAATGATTTTCTTAGCGCCTAAAACCGCGATGGGAGAACAACAACAAAAACCATAGAGTTTCTAAAATAGGTAAATATTCGTCCCTATTTTGACACAAAATTACTCAATTAGGAAATCAAATGAAACTTTCCTAAATGGGACTAAGAAAACTAACTAGACCCCCTTCTTAGTAACAATATCCAACTTCGATGAATTTGGCAAACTTGATCAGAATGTTATGCAGGGAAAGCTCGAATGAAACAGTAAGGGGTTCCGGTAAAAGTTATGGTAAATATTTTCAGGTGTTTCCTAATTGGGACCTCAAGCTTTTTTCTTCCAATTTTTCACTCTGAAATAGGACAAGAATTTATTATGTAAATGATACTTAAATCCATTCTTTTCTTATTTTTTTATTTTTTTTTGACACAATATGTCTCTACTAATATTTCTATGGTTACGATTTGTTCTTGAGAATTTCTAGTTTTGATACTCCGGTCATTACTTAGGAAAAGTCCCGAGAGAAATCCCTTTTTCGTTTTTTCTTTCTCTTAATTTTTGATTTTGATTTTGCTTCTGCTTATGCTCCCAAAAGGTATTGGAATTAAAAAATAAATTCTACTTATTTTAATGCAAATTGGCCTTAACTTGCATTTCACAAAAAAATGGGTATAAAAACTCAATTGAATTTCCAATTTGAAATGGTGTTCTATTTTCCAATTCAGTCGTTTTTCTTTAACATATGTATTAATTACAGGCGTTTATATTTTATTATTATTGCATATTAATTTTTTATTTCTTAGCTTGAGTATTTCTGTATTCAATACTTTACATTTTAAATAAAGAAACCAAAAATTAAATCTATTATTCTTTGATATATAAGAAATAAAAAAAAGAAATTGTTCTGTTATTCAATAGATCGTTAGATAAAACAACAATGAATACAGACCAGTATCACTACCAACAAAGAATTATTCTGCCACCCATTCAGTCCTTGGTCAATAGGATTGAAGGTACTAATGGAATTCATCCATCGCCATTGGTCCCAAGAAGCTGTGACGTTTTGGATACAGGCAATACTGTCTACTTTCAATCCGTCCGTGGTGCTTTTGACAGGTCCTTCATGGATACTAACAGAAGCATCCCAATGATGTACCCACCACCACCACCAACCATCAATGTCCCTATGTACGGTATCCGCTACCACAATACCGTTCCACCCACCACCAATCGTGTTTACCCATTACCACCACAAAACCACCCACCCGCCACTTTGTGCTCTTCTCCACAAACCAACCAGTCCACTCCAGTTAAGTATGAATGCCCAGTTAGCAGATTGTCTACCCCTGCTACCGCCTCGGTTTTCCCTCCAACTACCAACACCACACCTCAACCAGTTGACACTTTACCACCACCTCCACCAAGTCAACCTACTTTCAAGACTGAAACTGTAACTTCAGGTCCAAACTACAAGTTTTCTTTACGTTTGACTCCTGCCAAGACTGCTCCTTCTAAGACTACACCAGTCAAGAATTCAATTATCAAGAAAGACAGTAAGTTGCACTCCTTAACCACTGTTGCCATGGCTTTAGCTGCTAACGGTAACATTCCTGCCATCACTCCAGAGAGTTTGACTGCTGACGGAGTCACCAGAAGAAACAGTGACGAGAACGAGAAATCAAAAGTTGGTAAGAAGGCTGTTAAATTCACTTTTGAAGAACAAGAATCTTCGTTGCCTGTTACAATTCCTAAGGTCATCAACAAGGAATTCGTCCAAGTCGTTCAACAAAAGACCAAACCTGTTGAAAGCGAGAAACCAGCTCCTGGCGATAACACTACTACTAGTTCTGGTAACGAGGCTGAAACCCACGACAATGGTGGTTCTGCAAAATCCACCATTAGAAAGCGTAAAGTTAAACCAGGAAAAGTTTCAAAGTCCGGTAAAAACAGAAACATTTTCGGTCATTGCTTGCACTGTGGTCAAGAGGAAACCCCTGAATGGCGTAATGGTCCAAAGGGAAAAGCTACCTTGTGTAATGCATGTGGTTTGTTCTTCAAGAAATTGAAGAGACATTTCGGAAACGAAAGTATTGCAATTCAATATATGCAACACAGATGTTTGGTCAATAGTGAGGACAGAACTATGCCAAAACACAATGAATGAAGAGCTATCATTCATCTTTCTGTTCAAAGTTCGTCTATGAAATGGGTTTACTTATCCATTTCATATTTTATTTCCCTTTTTTTTTTTTACTAACGTTCGTGAGCTGCGCAGTTCAAGCAGTTTCTTGTTTTAACAGTGTTGGGTGTTTCTTATTCCCGTTTAATTCTCCATTTATTTTCTATCATTCTTCTAATTCCGGTGGTGGTTTACCAATGAAGAAATACTTTGGAGGAGAATAGGAAACCCATTTTTATTTTGCCCATTGTCCAACTATATTAAATAATATTCACAATACCTTTATTTTTTTCTTTACATTTAAAAAATTTAAGTTGGAACAATAGGAGCCACAGAAAGCATGTCAATAATATGTAATTGACTGGTGACATGTTTTTGATTTTGTCTACTTTCTTTGGTTTAATTCTATTGGGGAGCACTGTACAGGCCTTTGGACTTTAAAAAAAAAGTATAACAATAAAACTATAAGAAAAACAACGGTAATGCTTATTTTTAAGCCAAAGTCTTTTAATATATATATAACTAAATAACTTTTATAATGGATTAATAAATAATAAAATTTCAAAAAAAAACAATAACAGCAACTTACAAACAAATTATAAAGAAAATCTTTTGAATAATAAAAACAACCCAAACCATTAATAATGAACCTACATATTATGATTATATAGAGAAAATAGAGATACAATTCAAGTTATAGTCACTGGAAAGTAATATATAATACTTTGCGACTACATGTGATTTGTACGTATATACGTATTTCGGGTTTCTCCATTCGGGGTGGTCGAATTAGTAAGCTCTCTTTCTCTCTCTAGGAGGGAAGGGGACCTGGAAAGATCAATGATGAGAGGGGAAGACTGCTTTTAAACTTTAATGAAAAGTGAGATGAGCCAATTGATATTCTTCTTTTCGAGACCATTTTAGAAACGAGAGATATAAACAAAAAAACGAGAATTACAAATAGGATTTCTCTGTTTACATATAAAAAAAAAGACTCCCCTCAATAGAATAATGTTCAGATCAGTAGTAAGCTCAATGAAGGTTCAAAGACCTCTAATGATGGTCTCTAAGAATATCAGACCTGCTATGTTGCAAATGCCTTCTCCAACCTACAGATTCTACTCTTCCAACGGCTTGAGCAAGGAACAAGTACAGAAAAGAGTCATCGATGTCATCAAGGCTTTTGACAAGACCAAAGCCAGTGCTTCCATTAGTGAACAAACCACTTTCCACAAGGACCTAGGCCTGGACTCCCTCGACACTGTTGAATTGTTGGTTGCCATTGAAGAAGAATTTGATGTTGAATTCCCAGACAAGGTCGCAGACGAATTGAAGAGTGTTCAAGAGACTATTGACTACCTTTTGACCAACCCAGATGCCAACTAAGGAAATAAGAATTAAGCAAATAAAAGCATTTTGGGTGCCATTTACCATTAAAAAACATCCCCATGTAGATAATATAATATAATACAATATAATATAATATAAATGATTAAGTAAAAAAAAAATGATATTATTGGTTTTAATCGAATCCAATGACTTACAAATTGAAGTCAGACAACATTGTATATTTAAAAAATACTTGGATACATTGCTGAATAATATAATATTTGTGCAGATCAGCAATATAGTACTGTATATTGTTTACAATATAATTGCATTTTGCGATGACGTATGACACTGCCCAGGCAACTTCTCTTTTTTTTTATTTTTTATTTTTTATTTTTTTCAGTGTCGCCCCTCCCCCCCTGCACCTGTCCCTGGGGCTTCCGTCATGGGAATAGGGATTCCAAATCAACGAATTTTGAATTTAAAGGGACTATTTTTCTCGAATGACAAGGTTTCTCTGTGAATAATACACCAGTTAATCATATTTTTACCATTAATAATAGAGAAGCCAATATATATAATACAATAACAAAATAAAAGATAAAAATGAGTTCCGATAGTGAGTTGAGCAGAACGAGTTCTAGAGAAGATGAGGCTCCATTTGAACCTAAAATCGCTGAAATTCAGCAAGGTGGCGGCAGTGAGGCCAGGATGCAGATTGTTCCTGACACGAGACCCGATGAGTTTATTGAGGCTGATTCTGAACTAACACAGGACTTTGAAGATGATGTAGAGACTATTGATTTAGTTCATTTGAGGATTACATCGTTGGAGGAATTGAACTTGGTGCGTTTCAAGAAATTGAAGAATCTGTGTGTGAGACAGAATATGATCGAGAGTATCAGTGAAGTCGAGGTTCTTCCTGTAGATACAATTGAGGATCTGGATTTTTACGATAACAAGATCAAACATATATCGAAGTATATCAACAATTTCGAAAAGTTGAAGAATCTGGATCTGTCCTTTAACAAGATCAAACATATCAAGAATATCGATAAGTTAGAAAACTTGGAAAACTTGTATTTTGTACAAAATAAGATAAGTGTTATTGAAAATCTGTCAACATTAAAGAAATTGAAGAACTTGGAACTAGGTGGTAACAGAATTCATGAGATTGGAGAGGAGTCCTTGAAAGGGTTGGATAGTTTAGAAGAAATCTGGTTAGGTAAGAATCATATTCCCAGACTAATGAATCTACACTGGCTGAAAAATCTAAAAATCCTTTCTATTCAATCTAACAGACTGAAGAAGATTGAGAATTTGGATCAACTAGAAAATTTGGAAGAGTTATACTTATCTCACAACTTTATTGAAAAGATAGAAGGTTTGGATAAAAACTTGAAACTGAACACACTAGATGTCACCTCTAACAAACTAACTAAAATTGAAAATGTAAAGCATCTGAAGAAACTGACTGATCTATGGGTTTCGTTTAATAAAGTCGACCAAACATTCGAATCTCTCGGTGATGAGCTTCGTGACTTGCCAGAGTTTGAGACAATCTACCTGGAAGGTAATCCAATACAATTGAATAACAAAACTTCTTACAGAAGGAAATTAATGGTTAACTTGGGTCCAAGCTTGCAAAAGATTGATGCTACCTATACCAGACAGTAATAAGAAACAATAATACCCCTCCCCCCAAAACTACCTTTTATTTATATAGATATATCGAATTGAATAGAAATCTAAACTTACTCATTGAAAAATGGTAACAGATAGGAGGAAATATTTTCTCATTGCTATTACAGTAATCAAAGAAAGTATATAACTATAATGCACCTTATCATTTACAACGAATTTAAGAAAAGGACCGAGGATTATATATTCATTTTAAGAATCATAACCTGGGAAGACTCAAACGTTTGTACCCCTCTCATGCTTGAAAACAATCAATTGAAACCCACAGAATTTTGTCTTAATCAATTACAATGCTAGTACGAAGCAGTTATAAATCCAGAGTCCAATCTGTGATACGATCAGCCACTTCTACAAGGTCAAAATCAAATAATGCTAAGAAAGATGTCGATAATGGTCGATTAACCTTACTTCAGGAAGTATCTAATAGACAAAAACTATTTATTACGGACCAAATATCCCCAGGTTCTGCGTTTTTTTTGCCCAATGGTACCAAAATATACAATAAATTGGTAAATTTCATGAAAGCACAACAGGAACATGCATTTGGCTTCAAAGAAGTTATAACACCACTCATTTATAGAAAATCTTTATGGGAACAATCAGGCCATTGGGAGAACTATAAAGAAGATATGTTCAGAGTTGAAGGTGAAGATGTAGCGAAAGAAGAATACGGTTTAAAACCGATGAATTGCCCTGGACATTGTGTCATATACAATAAATTTGATCATTCATATAATGAGCTACCCATAAGATATTCTGATTTCTCACCATTGCATAGAAACGAACCATCAGGATCATTATCTGGACTTACAAGGGTAAGGATGTTCCATCAAGACGACGGTCATATATTTTGTACTCCGGAGCAAGTTGAAGATGAGATATTGAAATGCTTGAAACTGGTTGATATGTGTTATACACAAGTGTTTCCACTGACTGGTAAAGGAAACGACGTCTCGTCTGCATATGAGGTTCATCTGTCAACTCGACCAGAACATTTCATTGGTGAAATCGATAAATGGAATCATGCTGAGGATGTTCTAAGATCAATCCTTGAGAAATCAGGAAAACCATGGAAACTCAATGAAGGTGATGGTGCATTCTATGGACCAAAGCTGGATATTATGGTAAAAGATCATAATGGTAAACAGCACCAAGTCGCCACTATCCAACTCGATTTCCAATTGCCAGAGAGGTTTGATTTAAAGTATAAAGATAAAGACAACAGCTACAAACGACCAATTATGATTCATAGAGCCGTTCTGGGTTCTGTAGAAAGGTTTATGGCAATGCTGGTTGAATCGAATGCTGGTAAGTGGCCTTTCTGGTTAAATCCAAATCAAGCAATGATCATTCCCTTGAATACAAAGAATGAAGAACAAATAAAGACTGCACAAGAACTACATTCCATGTTAAGAGGTAAAGTAGAAAATATATCTGCTATAAAGCCCGTAAAAATGAATCACATGTCCTATAATGTAGACATGGATGCTAGATCAGAGCCTGTAGGTTATAGAATCAAGGATGCAATCACAAAAAATTATTCGTATCTGATCATAGTTGGTGATAATGAGGTTGAAACGAAAAAATTCAGTGTTAGAACTAGTAATGACAGAACTGTATATATGCTATCAAAAGATGAAATTCTGTCTAAGTTCAAAGAACTGGAAGAAAATTACAAGTAGACAACGTCACCATTTTATTTTATTTTTTTTTCTACTAAAAGAAAACACCATCTATTCAGCAAAGCAACAATTTCTGTAATTATATTTTTTCTGTAAATAGCTTATGTATAAGAATATCAGATTTTATAAAGAGAAAAAAAAAAGTTTTAGAGAATTGCATATGGTCAAGTAACCGGAAATTTGATACTAGGTGGTATATGTACAGGTCAAATCGTTCGATCAGTATTGTAACAAGTAATGGATAAAGAAAACAAAGTAAGCAAATAGAGGGCAGAAAATAAAAAAAATCAATCTAATGTAACACAAACAGAAATAAAAGAAACAACATTCAAGGAGCTAAAAGAAATTGTCCTTTAATCTTCCTTGGTTTCTTGCACACCTGAATCCGTCTTCGCTTCTGACTTCTCGCTAGGAATTTCAGAAGAGACAGCAGACTTCTCTGCATCTGGCTTAGCCTTCTCATCCTTGTTCTCACTTAGATTCTTTTCATAATCAGCATTCTCTTCTTCATTAGGGTCAGCCAATTGCTCGGCATAGTGTTCTGGGTACTTTCTGAAACAATCTTGCATATGTTGGAATTTTTCCACACAGTCAATACCCTTTGGATCAGCTTCAGAGTAGACAAAGCAAGCGAATGCTTCCTTGAATTCCTCACCACATGGGCCGTGAGCCATACCACCCAAGCACGGACAGTCCCAGTTGATCTCGCCAGTATCAGGGTTGTACGCACTCTCTTGCTTGACTTCTTCTTCAACAGCACCCATATCCTTCTCATCATTCAGAGGCATTGATTCAGCTGTCTTCCCCTTATCATCTCCTAACTGTAGGTTCTCCTTATCAGACTCGGAAACGGAGTCCATTACTTCCTCAAAATCACTGGACAAGACGTCATCATCATCACTACCGGACTGTTGTTGATCAGACGAGATCTCTTCGAAATCCGATAAAACATTATCATCGGAGTCTAGGTTAACATCTTCCAAATCAGTAGCCACTTCTTGTTGTTCTTCTTGCACAGGTTCTTCTTCTTTAACAGAAGTACTCTCGGGTTCAGACTCGGATTCAGCTTTAGTCTCAGAATCTTCCTTCTTAGACTCCACCACAGCCTTTTTGGTAAACAATTTCTGCTTCAAACTAGGTGGTGATACGAAGAGAAGAGCACCAAGCACCGTGACACCAGCAATCAAAACACCAGTCTTATGTCTCTTGGCATTCTCCTCTCTTTCACGATAAGAGTTATAAAACCTCACATTGACACTCTTAACAACAGAAGCCCTGCCAACAACACTTCTTCCACCGCATCTACCAGCAACCGTCTTCACACCACTCAAAACACTGCGTCTCGATATCCCAATCATCATTCCTTATTGCTGTAAACAAGTTCCAAAAACTCCTTCCAATTCCCAAATACTCCAAAAAGAGAATAGAATCACTCTTTTTTTGCCACTATTACAATATATTATTAAGGGTTTTTATTATTTTTCTGTCCCCTGCTCTTGATAAATTGCTTTTGCTCGCTTTGGTGCTTCTTATTAAAAAAATTTACGAAAATTTCAACCACCCTTCTCTCCACCCCCAACAAAAAAATTAAATTTAAATTAAATTCAAACAGTGTTGAAATAACTAAAATTTTATTTTTGATTTAGTTATTGAATTGTTTTGACGTTTGTTATTTAAACTGGAGAAAGTACATTACATTGAAATATAACTTAGAAGAGAAAAAAAACGTAAACATGAAGATATATTATATTGGTGTTTTCCGCAGTCCTGAACAGCAAGGTACCGATGAGAAGGCGTTGGAGTTGACAGAAGTGAAGGATCTTTCACAGTTTGGGTTTTTTGAGAGGAACAGTGTTGGTCAGTTTATGACTTTCTTTGCGGAGACTGTGGCGACCAGAACAGGTGCTGGCCAGAGACAGAGTATTGAAGAAGGGAACTATATAGGGCATGTATATGCTCGCAGCGAGGGTATTTGTGGTGTTTTGATTACAGACAAGGACTACCCTGTGAGACCTGCTTACACTTTGTTGAACAAAGTACTGGACGAATACTTGGTGGCACACCCTGCTGACCAATGGAAGAACATCCAGACCACTAACGATGCATTGAAGATGTCCGAGCTGACCACGTACATCAGCAAGTACCAGGACCCAGCCCAGGCTGATGCTATTATGAAGGTACAACAAGAACTGGATGAGACTAAGATTGTCCTGCATAAGACCATTGAGAATGTGCTGCAAAGAGGTGAGAAGCTAGATAACCTGGTCGACAAGTCCGAGTCCCTGACTGCCAGTTCCAAGATGTTCTACAAACAGGCAAAGAAGACCAACTCCTGTTGTATTATCATGTAATACAACAATATACAAATTAGATAAAGAAGTACGAAGCAGGAAGAGGAGGCAAAGAAGGTGAAATCACGTCAGCAAAACAAATATATCAATACAAAAACAAAAAAAACGAGTAATCAATAATAATAAAATGAAATTAAAATTGAATACGATTCAACAGCAACTCATATTTAACCATGACATCATATGTAGTTACTAATTGTTTTATTATAAAATATGCAAAAAATATATTAATATAAATAATAACAATTCTCATTGACATTGACGTATTTTTAAAGCAAAATGAAAAATTAAAAAAAAAACAATCGACCTCGGTGAGGATTGAACTCACGATCTTGCGATTAACAGTCGCACGCCTTAACCAGCTTGGCCACGAAGTCATATTAATTATGTTGCATTTTTCCCGGAAATTTCTGCCCTCGGCTCGGGAAATGTGTTCCGAGAATTGGAGAGGACGGCAAGGGGAGTGGGATATTTTGCAAATACGTAAGATATGATATATGTATTTTCTGGTTGCTGTGACAACCAACCCTTAAAAAAATCATTAAACTGTATTTTTTTTAACATACCATTGATCCTGTGCTCAGGCCACAACCCTCAAAGTTTATCTGTTTATTTTTTGTTTCTTCTCAAGGATATTCACTGAATACTCCTTATTGGAGTATATCCTTAAAATTTTCTTTTAGCACTTCCAGGTGCAGATAATGAAAATCGCCGCATCTTCTATTTATAGTATAACTGTATGTCTATATGTAAGTCATGAATGAACAGGTGAGGACGCATTAAACCCGATGGTTTTAAGGGAATTAAAACACTCCCTGAAATTGGTTCAACTCCCTAACTTGATATAATTAATATAAACAAAAAGGTAACAGTAAAAGTGAAGTATATATAAAAGAAGATAATCTCCCCTTGCCTAAAAACCCTCTCCACCCCCCCTCTTGGAGAAACCTTAATAGAGATGAAAATAAAAATGAACCGATTCCCCTCTCCGTTGGAAACAACTTTTCTAACAACCGAATTTTTCAACTGTTATTCTCAGCCATTTCATACGTGCCTGTATTGGTTGCCTGTGATACATTATCTTAATGCACGAGGTATCTGATCCCTTTGATCATATATATTTACTTATTTACCAAATAAGAGCCGCCACTAGTCATTCTTGATATACATATAAATACCAGACTTACGATATTGAAAATTGTATCAAATATCTGTTAATTTGATATTTTAACATTGTAGTTGGATATATAGAAATTAACAATACCAAAAAAAAAAAATCTAATCTTGTTAATAATAAAAAGAAAAGATAAACTACAAAAAGAAAAAAAGAGAAAAAAAGAAGTAAATTATGAAGATCGAGGAACCAATTGTACCAAATGAGGTGGATGATGTAGAACTAAAAGAAAAAATACTACCAGAAGTGTATCAATGGGCTATAGGTAATGGAATGTTAGTCTACCCAGCTGACTTTAAGTTAAACCAGGCTAACCTAGTTCCTTTTACTCTTTACCCAACTCCAATTCCAAGAAGACATTTTGAGGAAGCCGTTGCTATTCAAAAGGATTTTAACAGGCTCTACGCTTTGGTCTCAAGAGATGCAAACAAAGATGACGAGTGGTTAACTCTCGAGATTCCTAAGTTTGCTAATTGTGACGCTAACTTCATTGGGAGGTTATGGAAAATTTACAAAGATGTCCGTGATGAAGGTATCCTGCAAAGGTTAAGACTAGGAATTTTCAGATCAGATTACTTCGTCGCTAAGGACCAGGACCAAATCAAGCAAATAGAGTTTAATACGGTTTCTGTTTCTTTTGTTGCTTTCTCCACAAAAGTTGGAGAGCTTCATAAATATCTAAATGACATTGGAATGTATGGTGAAAAGAGCTATAATGACAAAGACATTCCGGTGGCAACCTCAGTGCAAGAAATCACACACTCCATCGCTGACGCTTATAAGAAGTATGAGCCGCTAGACAAGAAGCCAATCATAATAATGGCCGTTCAACGAGGCGAAAGAAATGTTTTTGATCAAAGGGTTTTGGAGCGGACTTTGATGCAAGTGCATGGAATCAAAGTGATCAGAATGACCTTTGACGATGTCAATGAAAAATTAATCGTAGATGAAAGTAATAAACGTAGATTATTCGTTAAATCCACTGGTGAGGAAGTTGCCTTAGTGTATTACAGAGCAGGATATGCCCCATCTGATTACCAGACTGAATCAGATTGGGAAGCGAGGAAGTTGCTAGAGAGAAGTTTTGCCATAAAAGCCCCAGATATTTTGACTCAATTATCTGGAGCAAAAAAAATCCAGCAATTACTAACTGACGATAAGGCAATTTCAAAATTTGTTAAGGATCCCAAAGTAAAGGAATCCTTAACAAAGACATTTGCAAAGCATTACCCACTTGACGATTCTGAGCAAGGCAAAATTGGAATAGACCTCGCCTTCAACCATCCAGAGAAATATGTCTTGAAGCCACAGAGAGAAGGTGGTGGTAATAACATTTATAAATGTGATATCCCTGACTTTTTGAGATCTAAAGACAAGTCTGAATGGAATGGTTACTCTTTAATGGAAATAGTCGAACCAGAACCATATCACAAGAATATTTTATTAAGAGGTGATGACCTGTTTAGGGAATCTATCACTAGTGAAATAGGTATTTACGGCACAATATTGTTTGACGATGAAAAGATTCATTTTAATAGAAACAGTGGATGGCTTCTAAGATCAAAATTTGAATCATTGAATGAAGGTGGTGTTTGTGCAGGGTTTGGTTGCTTAGACAACTTCGTACTTTATTGATTTCTTAAATTTATCTATATAACGTAATTACAACCACAAAATAATTACCCACACGTTGACATTTAGATCTGTTAACTGATTCTTCTAGTTAGTAGAATATAATAATTTAAAAATAACGACCTCTTATCAAGGTTTTCAGGTTCAAACTAAATTCAGCAGACCTAATATGGTTGTATAGTGTAGTGGTTATCACTTTCGGTTTTGATCCGAACAACCCCGGTTCGAATCCGGGTACGACCTAATTTTTTAAATTTTTTTAATTCAAGTTTTGTGTCACGTAGTTCCGTGTTTAGATACCTTAATTTTTTTGCTGTACACAAAATCGTAAAACTTGGAAAACAAGCTATAAATATAAAGGGTAAAAGCAAAATTTCTTTCCTAACCTATAGAATGAAGTAACAAAAATCTTAAGTATTTCTAAGAAATAGAACCTTTGAGCTTTAAATAAGAAAAACATAAAAGATATTCAGATATAAATAGAAATAAAAATAATAAAAAAAGCACTGCTTCAACATAGTGGAAATAAAAAAAAATGAAGACCTCTAACGTCTTGAGACAAATTTCATTAAACAAAAGACCAAAAGATATTAGTAATGAGAAAGAAAATATTGGTAAACTAGTCAACAGACATGTCTCCAGTTCATCATCAAACTCATTAAGTCCCGATGTAGTTCAAATAAATAACGAAAGTCTTGCAAGCGGAAGTGCAGTACCAGCTCCCTACGTAACTGCATTATTTATTGGAAATTTGGACTCTCACGTCACCACTGAAAAACTAACAGAAATCTTTCAAAAATATTCATCCTTTGTCTCTGCAAAAGTGTGCTGTGATTCTGAATCACAAAAATCCTTGGGCCACGGTTACTTGAACTTCAGCAGTAGCACAGAAGCAGATATTGCTACAGACGAGTTCAATTACCAAGTATTATTTGGTAAGGAAATTCGGATTATGCCAAGCATTAGAGATTCGATCTTCAGGAAAAACATAGGAACTAACGTTTTTTTTTCTAATCTGCCATTGCAAAAGGAGAAGTTAACTTCCCGTAGGTTTTATGATATCTTTAAACAGTTTGGTAAAATATTATCTATAAAGTTGGATGCAAATAAAAATATTGGATTTGTATATTTTGAAGACGAGGAGGTTGCAAAAACAGTAATTAAACAATTCAATAAGCAACAATTTCTTGGAAATGTTGTTTCTTGCGGAATCCATTTTGATAAAGATATTCGAAAGGACCCCCAATTTGAAAAGAAACTAGCTGTTTTAGATAATGAAATTTTAGTGGAGAAAGAGTTGGATATTCCAACAAGCGAGAATATTGAATTAACAGGTTCTAAGAAGAAATTTGCAGCAATCCAACCCAACGGTGTTTTTGTGAAAAATTTACCATTAACTACTGAAAAAAAGGATTTGCTTGATATTTTTAGTGAGTCTGGTCCAATAAAGTCGGTATTTCTGTCATCACCAAAAGTATCTGATTATTTGTGGGCGTTTATAACTTACAAAGACAAAGAATCTGTTGCCAAAGCGATAGAAATTTTTAATGGAAAAGACATAAGCGGCAAAAAATTATTTGTCACCCATGCCTATTCAAAACAAAATATTATGTCACAAGGTCCTGTTTTACATTTAAGGAACTTGAGTCCAATTTGCAACAAAAAGTTCTTGGCACAAGTTCTGGGACAAATGAAAATAAAAGGTGCTGAGATTACTGTGGAAGACCTCGAAAATAAAGAGCTTTCAACTATGAAAGGTGAAATCCGATTCAAAAATAAAAAGGACCTACTCAAAGTTCAATCATTTTTGGACCAAAAGATTGTTGGTGGATGTGTAATTAATGCTACAGAAACTGATAACACTGACAAAGCTGATAAGAAGCTGCCATTGCACAAAATCACCGAGAATCTAGTTGATAAAAATGTTGGTTTTCAAATACAATCAAATGTTCCAAACCCTTTTCTTTCCAAATCTAATGTTCAGTCACCTGTGTCACGTATGAAAGAAAATAAAAGCTATTATATTCCTAGAACTCGATATGTTGTGGCTCCAAATGTTTCCAGGGGTTCGTATAACAGGAACAATGAACATGAAAACACAACTACAATAATAGAGGTACTAAATGCATACGTAAGGAACAAACTTGATAATCTCAAATTCCCTTTTGCCAGTAGACCTGAAAATTTGAAGTCAATTAGTGATTACATTTTTACTGTATACTGGAACCGCGATAAACTAAAACTTTCTGAGTTTTTATTGTTAATGGGAAGCGGCTCAAAGTATGATGAAATTCTTTCAGCTCAAATCGATTCCGCAGCAACAACCTTAGGATTTGGCAGATAAAATATCGCAAATTTGGTTTTCTTTTACACTCCTTTGTATTTTTATATTTTTTTTTCGTTATTGTTTTTATATAAGTAAGTATCTTAAATAAAATGTTGCGATATATAGCTAACGATAGTTTTTTCCTCAAAAAAGTCAAACAGAACAAAGGAACCTTAAATCCTTTCAAAATTACAACACCATCTTTATTCATCTCAAAGAAAGAAAAGAAATATTTTCTATTATGGTATATAGTACATTTGGATAATTATAAGAGAGGTTATCATTACAAGTTTGCATTAGTATTATAAAGTTATAAATAAGAGAAAAAAAAAAAACGGAATTATTCTTTTTTTTTTTTTTTTTTTCTCTTTCTATTTGAACTCCAATATTTTATTCTTTTATTATTACGTTTATTTTTTTTGTTTGTTTTCAAATTACTGTTATTAGTTGATTATTTTTATCGGTATAATTATTAAGAATAGTTCTTCTGTGGTAGCTAATTAACTACTTATACCAATTCCACGTAATTGGCAGGGAATATACCTTCTCTTCCATTTACCTTACCAGTCCACCAGTCATTTTGGGAGTCTGATTTCTTAATAATGGTAATAACATCACCTTTCCTGAATGGTAGATCGCCTGCTTCCTCACCTGCAAAACTATATAGAGCAACAGCTTTAGGAATACCGGATGATGTACTTCTTGGGGGTTCAGCAGCGGGTCTACTGTAAGAACCACCATTGGAAGCTCCTGAAGATGATATTCTAGACTTTGAGAATCTATTCGACAGGTCATCGACGTCACGCCCATTGTCATAGCTTCTACGACTGCTGTAATCTCTATCCTGGCCTCTATCACGATCATCATAACGATCACGGTCATCGTAACGAGAGTTTCTATTCCTTCCACCTGCACCTGCACCTGCACCTCCCCTACGGTGACTAGCGTAGTAGTCCTTTGCCCCCGAAGGGTCGTCGAAATCGTCCTCGAAGTCATCGTAGTCATCATCCCTGCGACCACCCCTGCGACCACCACTGCTTCCACGGCCGCCACGGCCATAGTCGTCGTCATCTCTTCTGCCACGCCTTGTGCTGCCACTTCTTCCAAATCTTGAGCTAGCATCATCACGAGTAGAGCTAAATGTGCTAGGAATATCGTCGTAGTAGTCATCATCGTACTCACTATCATAGTCATAGTCATCGTCTCTAGTCTTGTAATTGAATGCACGGGACTCTAGCACTCTGAATAGAGGGTCCACAGATGGTGGAGGTCTGATTCTACCGGAGAGAATTAGCTTGGTGGTACAATTGTTACCGTAGAATTTTCTGTTTGCTTCTCTTCTCTCCAGAATAACAGAACCTTCAAGAGAGACACCTGCGAACAGACCTTTACTCTTGGAGTAAGCGAAGACTGCAGAGACACCACCGGCAGAGGCAGATGCCGCAGCCTCTGCATTTCTACCCAGGGGACCTGCGGAAACAGATATGTTACCACCAAGAGTGATGGTACCGAACTCAGAGAAGGACCTCACAGCCTCCTGAGTGTTTAAAATGAAAACAAAGTCGGTCAATTCAACACCAACCAGACCACCAGCACCAGCACCAGCCATGGCAATGGCACTAGGAGCAGACCACGTACCATCCCTGAGTCTGGCAACGATAACACCGGAACCAGCTCTCCCCGAGAACAAGAACCCGGCTTTCAAAACCGTGATAACCGCAAGACCCTTGGCATTCTTCAAAACATGTGGAGGGATAACCTGGTCAGCACCAAACACCTGGTTAGGTTTCACAAAATTTGCCAGAATCTTGGCAGCTTTCTTCGTCTCACTATTTAAACTTCTTGGAATAGGATTATTAATACCCATCTTTTTTCTTATTTGTCTTGTCTTGTTTTTCCCCCTACTATTGTTTTCCTTTCCTTCTTTCCTTTCAAAAGAAACTTGTTATTCAATTATTATAATATAGCTAAAAAAAAAAAAAAAAAGAAAGAAATGATTGTTTTCTTCTTTGTAATTCGAAGTTTCTATTTTATTTCAATTTTATTTTATTTTATTTCAATTTTATTTTATTTAATTTCTTTTACCCTTGAAAATCCTTTTTTCTTCAGTTGAAATTTGAACTTCAAAAATTTCTTGCAAAAGTTTGAAAGAGAGAGAGATTGTTTAGTTAACACACACACACATACACACAAGACAAAGAGAGAGAGACACACATACACACAGAGACAGAGAGAGATATTATAGAGATAGAGATAGAGAGAGAAAGGAGAAGAAAAGTTTAAAAAAGAAGGGACCTTTTTCTTTAAACAAAGCCTCCCTTTAACGAAAGCAAGATTGAAAGAAAGAAAGAAAGAGAGAGGGAGAGAGAGACAGACATTGTAGAGACAGAGGGAGATGTATAATTGTAGAGACAGAGGGAGATGTATAATTGTAGAGACAGAGGGAGATGTATAATTGTAGAGACAAGAAAGAACGGACATTTCTTTGTCTCTCTACTGAATTTCGAAGCGAAGAACTTTTTGGATGCGAAGGGGGGGGCCAAAAAAAATGTCTCTCTCTGTCTCTCTCTCTTCTCCAGGGAGACGGAGACCGAGGGGAAGGGGAAGGGGAAGGGGAGGTGGATAGTAACACAGGTTCCCCTTAAAAAAAAAAAAAAAAAAAATGAAGCGATGTTGTTCTTTTCTTTTCTTTTTTTTTTCTTACATGTGAATAACGTCTATACGAACACGTATCATGTTATATTATATTATATTGTATGTTGTGTTGTATATTATATATTACTATACTTTCAAGGTTGCTAGTTGTGCTAGTACTGCTGATTTGGCAGTGCCTCCGATTGCGTCTCTTCTCTCGACACTCATTTCGAAGTTGAATGTCTCGTATAGATCCTTTTCGAAACGGGAGTCGATGTTTTTGAACTGTTCCAGTGAGAGTTGGTCTATGCCTGACAGGCTTTCCTTCTCTGCCAGGGCAACACATTGACCAGATATGCTGTGGGTTTCTCTGAATGGAACACCCTTTCTAACTAGGTAGTCTGCAAGGTCTGTGGCCAACATGTCCATGGTCAATGCCTTCTCCATCTTCTCCTGGTTGACTGAAAGTGTTCCGATGACACCATCGGCGATTAGGATGGAGTGTTCTACAGTGGTCAGACAGTCAAACAGTGGTTCCTTGTCCTCTTGCATATCCTTGTCGTAGGTCGATGGAACACCCTTTAGACTCATCAGGAACCCACTGAGACTACCGAAGACTCTCCCGGATTTACCTCTCAATAGTTCCAGGGAGTCTGCGTTCTTCTTCTGAGGCATCAGAGAGGAGCCCGTGGAGTATGCGTCACTTAGCTTGATGAATCCGAATTCTGCAGTGGAGTATATGATCAAGTCCTCGGAGAAACGGGATATGTGGTTCATGAACAAAGTGGCCCAGAACATTATTTCCACAACGAAGTCTCTGTCAGAAACCGCCACTAAGGAATTACCGATGACTCCATCAAAACCCAGGTTTTCGGCGAGGAACTCTCTGTCGATGCCGTATGGATGGCCGGCTAGTGCACCCGCACCCAATGGAGATTTGTTCAATCTGACAGCGATTTGTTCCAATCTGTTCAGATCCTCACGGAAGTATGTGGCATAAGAGCTCAACCAGTGAGACCATCTGATTGGCTGTGCTCTTTGCAAATGTGTGTAGCCTGGCATCAAGATGTCGATTTCCTTCTCGGCTCTGTTAACAATAACATTGATCAAGGATTTCAAAGCAGGGAAGATCCTTTCATTCAGTATGTCACGGCAGTATATTCTCATATCTGTGACCACTTGGTCATTTCTGGATCTACCAGTGTGAACTTTACCGGCAATGTCACGCCCTATTATCTCCCCTAGTCTTCTTTCATTGGCTGTGTGAATATCTTCATCACTCTCGTGACGAACAAACTTGTTCTCATCCCACTCCTTCTTGATCTCTAATAGACCTTGGTGAATCTTGCTCAATTCATCATCGGTGATCAATCCCAGCTTGTTCAAACCCGCAGTGTATACTTTGGTACCTTCCAAGTCCGCCTTGTACATTCTATAATCATAAGGTAATGAGGCATTGTACAATTGCATCAGTGGGTCAGTATCGCCGGTGAATCTACCACCCCACAGCTTAGTCTTCTCTTGTCCAGACATTTTTTTTTTTTTATAATGATTGTGTGTATCTTTAAATCTGATATAATAGCTTTGAAAATAACAATAATGTTCAAATCCAATTCTTTGTTGATTTTGTAATCCTGTAGATAAGGATTCGAATGTTCGAGATTCAAAAAACTATTAAATTGTTAACAAACTATGACGGTTTATATATGGTCATAAATTGAGTAAGGTTCATCGCCAGTGAGTTTGGGTCATCCTTATCTCCTCGCCTGAGACTTCCCTCAAAATGAAAAATTTCCACTAACTGTCACATTTGCCGTGTCACCTTCCGTTAAAGTAAACCTATTCTCGCTTATCCCTTCCAATTTGTTTTGTCAAAATTACAAACAAGTACAAACCACAACAGAAAGACGCTTCCTTAAATCAAAAGGCGGAGAAATATCCGTACCAGAAAAGTTTTGCTTTTTTCTTACTTCTTTTCTCGCTTATCATTACCGTTTTTGTGTACCTACCGTACATTTTTTTTTCTTTCGCACTCGAGAAATTTAGTTTCCGTTAACGGAAATGGGCAAATTTCTACAAGCATGAGTCAGATTCGTTCTATGCGACACGTGTAATACTGTAATTAATAATTCTTATAATAAAAAAACTATGACGATTATGATTGTGATACACAAAGGTATATGTATATATGACAAAAATGGTTTCCTATAACATTTGGAGTGTTTTAAAATTGGTTCCAGAATGGTGACGCTTGTAGGTCTTTCACTAATATCTTTTTGAATTCAACTGTACCTTGTGGTGTTTCTGATAAATAGTACAGCTCATTCAATTTTATCACGTTCACGATATAATCAAGTCCTTGTTTGTAGCATGTACCCACATGAGAAACTGCATGTGCATCGTCACTCAAAACAAATCTTGATCCGCAATAAGTCTTGACAAGTTCACAGAGTTCAGGACCCGGGTAGGGTTCTGGTAGACCTTTTCTAAAACCTGCTGTGTTGATCTCTATGGCCCCTCCATACACATCTATCGCTTTTAAATTCCTAATAACTAGTTCTCTTAACTCCCCAAAGGTTTCAAATAAGTTAATGGCAGTTATGGGAACAAAATCTGCTTGTGGTGTCATGGAGCAATCTCCGGTCTTTGGGTGCACAAACATGTCCTTAGGTGTAAATAGCTTATATAAATCAAAATGTCCAACAACCAGAGGCTTTAATTCACGAATCATCATATATTGCATCTCAAAGTATGATGTCAAAAATACTATAACATTATCATCACAGGATTCCAAGGCCTCCTTCCATTTCAAAGGACTAAAATCAATTGGGATACCCCGAATATGGTGAATAGACCCGACACCAAACTTGATATCGTCACTGTATTTGTCCATCAAATATTTCCCATACTTAATATGCTCAATGTCGCAACATTCCAACTCACAACCGACAATGAATTTAGTGTTACAATTGCTGTCATTGCTTTCATACCGCTGTTTAATCTTGTGAGAATGTTCTAAATACTGTAGAAACTTCGTCTTCAGTACTTCTAATGACGCCTGGTTCATGTTAGGATGGGGACTCAGACCCTCTTGTCTCTCTTCTGGATAAAGATATTCTGCATTTACCCTAGGTATATGTTCAGTCAAACAGTATGTGTCAAACCCCAGTTCGATAACTTTGGATACTACATCTTCAAGAGGATCAACACCGTGAGCCACATAATCACCAGAATGGGAGTGATGGGAATGCATCGTCTTCAATCAATACAGCACCTTTTCTCTTCTCCTGTCTAAAAATACTAGATAAAAATAGAACACTATTTAACAATACCCTTTATTTAATCATCTTCATGTCCCTTTGAAAAAAAAAAAGTTTTTTGAGAAAATTTTAAAAAACAAATGTTCTGGACGAGTCCGGAATCGAACCGAAGACCTCTCCCATGCTAAGGGAGCGCGCTACCAACTACGCCACACGCCCATATTAGAACTTGTTAAATTGAAATAATGAAGTATGTATTTGAGAGGACCACATGAACACTTCATCTCTGACCATAATAGAAACTCCAGGGTTCGATGAGGTTTCGTGTTATAACATCACCTACTAACCAAATTGTAATTGTAAATATGACAAAGTCTAAGAAAAGGAATTGGAATAAACCACCAACTTTATGTCTGGAAGAAAGGACCAATCTAAGAAGTCACTTAGATCAAAGAACTTGGTTCAATCGCGACTGAGACTTGATCATAATCGAAGTCCAGTAGTCAAATGTGAGAAATGTGAGATGAGCTACATGCCAGCATCTCTTGATGACATGACTTTACACAATACATACCACAATATGGTTTTGAAAGGAAGGAAATGGTCTAATAAATGGGGGGTTCAGTTCCCGTTGAACCACGATGAGCAAGAACAAGGATGTGATAGCAGAGCTATTACACCACCAATATCATCGCCAGTTAAAGGTAAAGGTAGGTTGCAAGACATGGTTGTAAAAATACGAAAGGGTCATAATACTGAAGTGAAGGCTATGCTAGAGATCATGGGTGTGGTGAACAAAGAACTTAGTGCACCACTTGATGAGAATGATTTCTGGACCAAGGATGAAATGGATGGCAGTGCTTTCGTCTACGTGCGTAATGAAAGGGCTATTGGTGCCATAACTATGGAGGGTTTGGAACCTTGTAGATGTCGGTGGATGGTATATGAAACTAGAGCTATTGTAGAACATGTACGGCCCGTTTTTAAAGTAGGTATTTCTAGAATATGGGTCTGTAAATCGTTTCGAGGAGAAGGTATTGCATCCAAACTCATAGAAATAGCGAGACGTAATACATTTGTGCATCAATCAATTCCTAAGCATCTTGTTGCATGGAGTCAACCTTCCGATAGTGGAGGAAAATTGGCCTGTAAATACAATGGTGCAAAACACAAGTCGGGAAATATCTTGATTCCTTGCTATATATAGCATATTATATCTACTACAAATTCACTAATGACAATATCAAATGACAATGGCAATCGAATATTAGAATGTGGGTATTATTATTAAAATTAAATTATGATAAGACGTAAATATATATAAAAAACGGAACTATGCCTACGGGTGCAAAAATTCACTTTTTTGCGAAGTGATTCAAGTTTATACTACTCTTAAAAGGACATATCTATCTCTTTGTAGTACCACTAACCTTTCTCACGCCACCTGCTGCGCTGGTTGTCCTTCTACCAGAAGTCACACGTCTGTTCTTTGGCAGTAACTGTTTTAAAACTTCGTCATCATCACTGCCAGTATTTTGTCTAGCCAATCTTCCGACAGAATTTGAATTTTGGTAGTTACTATTCATAGAATCATCATCTGAATTATTGTCTATCACCATATTAGAACTTGTAGATGTATTATTTGTATTAGAAACACCTCTTGATGTAGATGTTTTGCCGTTTTTACTTATCTGCTCAATAGTGTTCGTACCATTTTGACCCTTTCTTGGTTGTCCTGGAGAATGCTGTGGAACAGCCGTTTTGAAGGCCATAGATCCTGTTTTTTCTTCTGCAGATCTGCCAAACTTTGCTGCCCTAGCTGGTGTCATTTCTATATCTCGAGACTCATCATTACTATTGCCTCTGTTTATACCATCAACTAGACGTTTACCTTCTTTAAGTTTCTTCTTTTGATTACGGTATTCTTCTAAATTGATTAAAGGATATAGTCCACCAATCAATTCTGCAGCCTTCAAGGATAATCTCATCGTGTATTTCCATTCTCTAAAATCATTTTGATGTAGATACAACCAATGTTGTTGTGGACCAACCACCATGCCTGGTCTGATAAACCGCAGAAAACCAATACATTCGTTTGCTGTGAAACCGTATGTGTATATCAAGTGAGCTCCTATCAAACAACCTGTTCTTCCTAAGCCAGCTTTACAATGCACGGCAATTTTACCACCTCTTCTAATAATAGTTTCAGCTGCACCAACAAAATTTTTGACAATGGACATATCTGGGCAGGTTCCGTCTTCAAATATTAAATCTAAGTGTTGAATACCAATATCTTCAAAATGTTTTTTGTTGTACAGATGCGAATTCAATCTAACAACCAACTGAACATTGTTGTTTGCAAAAAAATTCAATACGCTACGAAATGGTTGGTTTAAATGTGATTTCAGTGTCACGGTTCCTGCTGAAAGAACCTTTGGGTCCTCTTGTGGAGATGCAAATGCTATAAAGTCCGGTGTCAACACGTTGAAATCACCGTTCTCAACATGTTCATAACGTTCATAAGTCTCCAGGTTGAAAGAGTGCAAATCAATTAAACCCTTCTCTTTAGCCCTCCAAACACCGTATACTACGTCTTGAATTGAAATTTCAAAGTCTGCATTAGAGTAACCTGCATCTCTAAAAGGCATAAAAGGCGGATCAACCTGAGCCAACGGTTGTAAAACCTGGTGAGGAGTCCATCCTTGTACTAGGATCATATAACAACACAAAAGACATGCTGAATTAGCTCTTTGTCTAGTGGATGCAGAGGAATAGAAAACCACAGCTTTCTGGGCATTATCTGGATCATTTAGAATCTCATGGAATATGACCGCAAACCGGTACAAATGCCCGATATTCATAGGGCCAAAATCTAAATGGAAACTATTGTAAAAAATCGAATCCTCAATTGTGAAAAAGACAATGTCATCTGTCTCATCAGGTGTGTAGTCATACGCACCTAGGTACACTCTTCCTCGAAGGAATTCAATTGTATTATCCAAGTAAATACTTCTACGCATCGTTATGGATTCTTATTAAAATTGCGTTCTTTCTTTTCTAAATATGGGGGGCTCCTTCTATTTTAGTATGAATCGCTATTTCTCTTCGTATTTCTTTCTCTCTTTCTCCCTTCCTTGTGTACAAGTACAAAGATTAAATAATACCACGAATCAGCTATGAGTTCAAATTTTCTTTTTAAATTTTAATATAAAAATAAATTGAAAAATATTAACCAAGGATATGTTCATCGAAATTTGCCAACTTTTTTTTTTTTACCATCATTTCCTAGTTATTTACCTGTTTCCGAATCGAGACATGTAAGCGATTTTTAGACTGGTACGGGGTTTTCTTAGCAATCTGTGTATAAATCAACTTTTAAATTACATGCCTATTTAGGAAAATCAACATAGTATTAATGTTATTACGCATTACAAAAAAAACAAAACTTTTCAATAATTCTATGGATATCTATATAATCATCTTGTGGGTCATACGTTTGAAGAACGCTCTAGGGTTCATGGCTAAGAGTACCTGGTAGTGATCTCTCTCTTCCCTTAGTCTTCTTTCTTCCTCTGTGGTTGGACCTGTGGCTATTGAGGTCTGTTCGGAGTGTTTCTCTGTATAATCAGAATACTCTTCCAACTTCTTATCGATATCCTTGCATTTTTGCATATACTTTAGACGTACTGCGTATTCTCTTAGTAAACAAGCTAGAAACAAAGCGAACGTAAAGCAGCATCCTGCAAAAATCTGAGTGTGTAAATATGGGTTGGATTTATGTGATGGAACTGTAAGTGCTTGAGCAATGACCTCTGTTACCAGTAGCATAGGAGACCCTGCATAATTGACAAAGGCCCATGCTGGCAAAAAGTCCTTTGGACCTGCCATGTCAGCAATCAAAACAGTATTCATAACGTTCGCAACACCAACACAAGAACCAACACATATCGAGAAGAAAATCAATTGAACCATAGTATGAGCGGGAATCCAAAAAGCAAAAAGATATATACTTAGCAAGCAAGTTAGGGTGATGGTGACGTTAGTTCTACCAAACTTATCGCCTGCAAAACCCATACAGGGTCTTCCGACAGCTTGGGAACCATTTAAGATTGCTGTTAATGTAGACGCATCATGAGATGACATACCACGCGCAATTGCATAAGGAGATAGTGTAAAAATCATTAGATTATAAGCAAAAAGAGCAAATGTGAACCATGTTGTGATCAATAAAACATATGGTTTCTCTATCAAATTTATCCTGAACATGGCCACAAATTGCTCTCTTATCAGTCTAGGATGCCTCAATCCGACAGGTTTTATTGGTCTTCGTTCTTTTATCAGAGCAGTGGCAACTATGACACTTATCGAACAGGTAATGGCTAAAATACGCAGGGCCCATCTGGTATTGCCGTCGTTTTGTATCATCTTATTGACGGCAAGACCATATGTGACACCACCAGCACCCGTTCCTAGTAATGAGATACCCATGGAAACAGCTCTTTTCTTCAGGAACCAGCCTGGTAAAACAACCGTTGCCGGTACAAAAATCAAGGAAATAGCAACTCCAGCCATTACACCTTGGGTTAAATACAATTGCCAAATCTTTTTCGTAAAGGATGCCAGCAGAAATCCCGCCAGCAAAAATGCATCACCTAGTAACATAGTTTGCTTTAAGCCAATCACCCTCATCAGAATCATAACGAAGGGTGCAAGACCTTGTCCTAGAAAGACTGTCAAACCAGCAATTAACGCATAATCATATTTACTAGCTCCGGGATAAGTGTTATTGTTCAAATAAAACCCAAGAAATACACCAAACCCAGAGTTACACCCCCAAGTTGAAAACATAACTAAAAAGACACAGAAAGTACATACCCAACCATACCCACCATCAGGTGGTAAATCTAATTCACCAGTTGATTTATTAGTGAATACTTTTTTAATTGTGGGTTCCTTCTCCAATTGATTGGTGTTATCACGAGAATGATGATAATTCAGACCTGATTCCAGGTCCGATACACTCGAAGAAGAGTTATAAGATCTATGACTTACGGAGAGTGAGACATTATCATCTTGATGTTCCAATTGTGTTCCTTCTTCTACACCCTCGTGAATCCGCATGGCGTCAGCTACATCGAACCGCGACTCTAGTATCTTATTCCTCTCGTCATGTTCGAGCTGAACATCAGAGTCCCCCGGACCATTAGGTGCTACAATAGGTAAGCTATACCTATCTAAAATACTGCTACCGTCATCCGTAAGTGCATGCCAGAGACCAGTATTACTGGGTCCCGTGTCAGTGGATCTAGAGTCCACGTTATGACTCGACACTTTTTGGATAGGTTTATGTGTATCACTTCCTTTAGAAGAGAAAGAGTCCATGATTTAATCTTTTTTATTTTATTTTTCTGTTACCCCTCCACCGTTTCTTTTCTTCTTCAATTGCCTAATATATAGAGTATAACTCACAAAATTTTTCTCTTAGTTCTCCAGCATTTACAACAGAACTATGTCAATATACTCAATTAAAAATAAAAATATAAAAAGAAGAAGCTTCTTTCTTTTTATTGCATCGTCTTAAAATAACCGTTACTATTAAAAAGCACTTTAAACTTTGATGAGGTTAATCTCTCCCCTTATATACGTTTCACTACAAATTTTTACCTTAATTTTGTGTTATAGAGAGAGAAAGAGAGAGAGGAACATCGGTTAATCGATGGGCGAGGGGAAAGGTTGATGAAAAGGAGTGGAAACACTGCGCGCAGTGAGAGAGACTCTCTCTCCACTGGGGGGTAAGGTAGAGTTTTTCCGAGAGGAAAAAAAAAAGAAAGAAAGAAAAATACAGCTTGAACTGAACATCTGGTAAGAGAAATTCCCTGCGGGATTTATCTTTGCTTTTTCTCCTCCCCACGCTAATTTAGCTTCGACCTATCTCCACACAATGAATTGCTGAAATATATCATGAAAAACGCAAATTCTCTTCTATGGTGCTATTTCTTTCACCTTCCCTCTTCCCCTCCCCCCTTATCTCCCTATATACTTATCTCCGTTTCTACAAGATCGTCTGTGTCCACCGAGAACGGGGAGGTCTCTATATCCTTGTTGTATGGCTGCAAATAAATGTGCGCACAAATATTTGTAGTCCACGAGATTTGACTGCGGAGAAAAAAAAGGTCCTGTGAAGAAAAAATAAGCGAGGGGGCGCAGGGAAGACGCACTTTAATTATTTTTTTTTTCTCCACATCGATTGTTTGTGACGGTGTATGGTGGCTCAGATGGGGATGTAGCCTCCAACTGATTTACAGCATTCTTGACATGTCCACAGAAATAGGAGAACAAATAAAAAAATTATTTATTCAATTGCCTAACAACTGGCCGCAGCAAACACTTTCAAAAAGGAAAGCAAAAATGACGTATATATATATCCTTTTTGGTAGGTTTTATTACATAATATTGACACATTTTATTAGTTGAATAGTGTGACACATATCTATTGAATAACAAAAAAAAAAATCATTGAATATATGCTATAGTGATAAGTGAGAAAGTATCGCTCTTATATGATCATTCTTCTGGTCATACGTTTGAAGTACCCAGAAGTAGTGTTTGCAAGAATATCGTCGTAGTACGAAGGTGGTTTTTTCTCCTCTCCAGCATCTCTCTCTCTTCTGAATTTTAGCCGTACGCTGTATTCTCTGAGCATAAGTGCTAAAGAGAGTGCAAACACAAAACAGCACCCTGCGAAAATTTGTGTGTGTAAATAAGGGTTTGATTTATGCGATGGTACAGTAAGGGCTTGTGCAATTACTTCTGCCACTAAACATAGTGGAGAACCGATGTAACAGACAAAGGCCCATGCAGGAAGAAATTCTTCCGGTCCAACCATGTCTGCAATCAGCACAGTGTTCATAACGTTGGCTACCCCAACACAAGATCCCACACATATGGAGAAAAAAATTAATTGTACGAAGGTGTAGGCCGGGATCCAGAACCCGAAGAGGAAAATGGAGAGACAACAGGTTAAGACAATGGTGACATTGGTTCTACCGAATTTGTCACCAGCGAGACCCATGCAAGGTCTACCTATGGACTGTGCTCCGTTAAGGATAGCGGTCAATGTAGAAGCATCATGTGCAGACATACCGCGAGCAATTGCATATGGAGACATGGTGAAAACCATGATAATATAACCTAATAGTGCAAAACTAAACCAAACGGCGATCAAAAGCACAAATGGTTTCTTGACCAAATCAATGGTAAACATTGCCCTAAACTGTTCTTTGATTAATCTCCAAGATTTGAAACCTACAGATTTCTTTGGTGTTCTTTCCTTCACTAGTGCTGTAGATACAAGGACACTCACAGAACATGTGATTGCTAGCACTCGCAATGCCAATCTTGTGTTCCCCTGAGTTTGGATCATCTTATTAGCCGCTAGACCATACACAACACCCCCAAGACCAGTTCCTAATAACGATAAACCCATGGCAACAGCACGTCTTTTCAAGAACCATTGAGGCAGAACCACGGTAGCAGGTACACATACCATTGCGATAGATATACCTGCCATGACACCCTGAGTAAGGTATAATTGCCAAATCTTTTTAGTAAATGATGCCAAGAGAAACCCTGCCAACAAGAGTGCATCTCCGAGTAGCATGGTGGTTTTCATACCAATCACTCTCATCATTACCATGGCAAATGGTGAAAACCCTTGACCAAGAAAAACAGTCAGACCAGCAATCAATGCATAATCGTATTTAGTGGCACCAGGATAAGTATCATTATTCAAATAAAAACCAAGAAAGACACCAAACCCGGAGTTACAGCCCCAAGTTGAGAACATAGCTAGGAAAACACAGAAGGCACATACCCAACCATACCCACCATCAGGTGGTAAATCCAATTCACCAGTTGATTTATTAGTAAATACTTTCTTCAAAGTCGGCACCTTTGTTAAAGTCTCACTACTCGTATCGGAGTTATATGAGGCCATTTCCAGGTCATCACCTTGTTCACAAATGCTACCATTTTCATAGAGTTGCATAGCATCAGCTAAATCAAAATGTGTTTCCAGAATTCTGTTCTGCTCTTTTTCGTCTTCTTCATCCAGGATAACCTTCTTTGATGCATTGGTTGAAGAACGCCGCCTATGGACAATGTCCATTATACTTGTACCATCATTAGTCAAGGCTCTCCATATTCCTTCTGGAGGTTGATCCTCACTCTCTGTATCAGACAATTGAGGACCAGTGTAACTTCTAACCTCGATAGATTTCCTATCTGATCGAGGCTCACTTCCACTTGAAATGGTACTTATGTTTGTCATTATTTCAACAATATATAATTTTTATGTTGAGCTATAATCACCTTGTTAACAAGCTGTACTTTAATATTTTTTTTGGTCTTCTTCTTCTACTACTAGCAAATCAAGAATAGCGTTGATGCCAAAACCTTTGTATATGATTCTATGGACTTCTTATATATCTGTAAAAACCTATAACTAAACTAAAAGAAAAACAAAAAAGCAGTCATTTGAAGAAGTAGAAAATAGATCGACACTGTAAGTTTTTCTTCAATAGCGGCGATGGATGTGGTTTAGAAACTTTTTTTCCCCCATAGACTCCTTCATCTCCTCGATGACTATTAAAGAAGTTAGGAGAACCAAAAAGAAAGAAAATAGACAAAGGACAGCCAACTTCACTCAGAATCAAAAAAAAAAAAAAATGTGTCATCAAAAAAATTTTTACTCTTTCTTTTTTTTTCCTATCACTGTCCCCCCCCCCCCAAGGAAGGTCCTTCCATGCAGTAGCCACCGCACAGATCCACCGCAGTTGTAAAGAGAGTAAAAAGAGCAAAACAAATCTCCGCTGAGAAAAATTCGTAGACGCCCTAACTTTTTTTCTATTTTTTTTGACTTCTCGAACACTCACGTGATCGCCAATGCACAACTGGCCGTGGCGTACAGTCGTGGCCGTGATCTACAACGTAGCCGTGTTCAGGGTTCTGTCAAAAATAAAACTAGACTCGTTTTTTTTTTTGTGACTCCATATAGATAGACATAGATACACTTTTCTATTTCTGCACCCTTATATATTTATCTTTTTTTTATATCCGATATCGGCTGTAGATCTAGTGTCCGCAGACAAGGCTATTTTTGATTTACACATGAGACTAAGCGCAGTCTGCAAAAAGTATCGATTGAGCTATCAACAAACAAAAGAAGAAGGAGTAAAAAAGAAGAAGGTAGAACAATATCATGAGATTCCGTTACATAGTATAATATACAGGATAGATTAGACACAAAAAGAACAATTGGAAACTGAAGAAAAATAAATTTAAAAATGAAAATGCATATGGTCGTTGAATGTTATTATACTGCCATAGCCTTGAACATGCGCGCAAAATAGCCTCCTATGGACTTCCGGAGTATTATATCATAGTATTCCCTTTTCTTATTCAATCTCTCAGACTCACCAAACGTCTCATTAACTATATACTGCTTCTTATCTTCAATATCACTAGGCTGAGAATGTGAGTCCAATTCACTCAAATCCTTATTAATTTGATGTAGTTTTGCTTGGAATTTAAGTCTTATCGAATATTCTCGTAGTACCATCGCCAGAATTAATGCAGCTGTGAATGAACAACCGGCAAAAACCTGCGTGTGGATATATGGGTTTTTATGCTTGTCTGATATTACCAGTGCTTGGGCAATCACTTCTCCTACTAGGCATAATGGTGAAGCATTGTAACATACGAAGGCCCATGCTGGCAAAAACATATCTGGTTCAACAAGGTCTGCTGTGAGTACACTATTAAATACATTAGCAACACCAATACCAACACCAGCTAGCAATGAAAAAAAAACTAGCTGCACAAATGTATGTGCTGGAATCCAAAAACCAAAGAGAAAGATCACCAAACTGGCGGTTAACAATATTGTAATATTAATTCTACCGAACCTGTCACCTGCAAGACCCATCGATGGTCTGCCAATACATTGTGCTGCGTTTAAGAGTGCTGTTAACGTGGAGGCGTTGTGTGCAGACATACCTCTTGCGATTGCGTATGGGGACATGGTGAAAACCATAACCACATATCCCAAAAAAGAGAAGCTGAACCACCAAGCGACAAGCAATACCTGTGGTTTCTTGATCAAGTTAATAGTGAACATCTTTCTAAATTGTTCAAAAATCAATTTGGGAGACCGTAAGCCAACCGGTTTTCTTGGAGTTCTTTCCTTAACTAGCATTGCCGCTATGAAAACACTGACAGTACATGTGATGGCTAGCACCCGCAATGCCAATTTTGTATTACCATGTGTCAAAATCAGCTTGTTGGCTGCTAGACCATATACCACACCGCCAATACCTGTTCCCAGTAATGAAATACCGGTAGCCACAGCTCTCTTCTTGAGAAACCATCCCGGTAACAGAACTGTGGCGGGAACACTTGCAATAGCTATAGAACAGCCCGATAACACACCTTGAGTCAGGTACAACTGCCATATCTTCGTAGCGTAAGAGGCAAGTAAAAACCCTGCCAGTAGCAAGGCGTCACCAACCAGCATGGCACCTTTTATTCCGATGACACGCATCAATATCATAGCGAAGGGTGCCATACCGTGGCCCAATGCAACGGTGAGTCCAGCAATCAGGGCATAGTCATATTTCGTAGCCTCAGGAAACGTATCATGGTTGTAGTAAAACCCGAGGAATATACCAAACCCAGCATTACAACCCCATGTAGAGGCCATAGCCATAAACACACAAAATACGCATACCCATCCATATCCACCATCTGGCGGTAAATCCACCTGACCGGTCTCCTGTACGGTAAATACCCGTTGCAATGTATTTATAGACGAAAGACTCTCCACATCGTCATTTTGATGATCCCCGCAGTTATCCTGCAACCTTAGAGCATCGGCGAGCTCAAAATGGGACTCCAGTATCTTGTTATCCTCATCTTGTTCACGAGAATCTCTAGAAACGGACAATCCAGGATACCACACATCAACAATGCTGACACTATCGTCTGTCAATGCATCCCAAGTAGTAGTCATTGTTTGTCTTTTTGTTTTTTGCTTTTGAAAAAAAAAAGCTTTTGTCGGTGTGTATGTATATAAACGCTATGTAGTTTATAGTGTCTTTCTATCTGATCTGAACATATATAGAATACTTTTTCCTATACCTCTTTGCAAGTCCCATTGCAATAAAAACTGTCTTCTTATATAAGATATATGCAAAAAAAAAAAATGGATCAATTACTCCTCATCCATCGATCTTCTAAATATAAGATAAATAAGTTTAACAAACTTCACGTGAATAACAGCTTATACAGCGGCATCTCCATCCGTCCAACCCCGTCCAACCCCCCCCCCCCCCACCTCCATCTTTCTGCCTCTAAACAAACACCGAGAAGAGAAGCCGTGAAACGGGCGTTTTTTCTTACCTTTTTCGCTTTCTCTCTCTGTGTGTATCTCTCTGCATATTTCCACCACAGCCAAAGAATCCAGCGGGAAAGAAAAAGAAAAAGAAAAAGAAAAGGGACAGTCCACAATGGGAGCTTATCTCTCTCTCTCTCTCCCTCGCGGAGGGTTACAAAATATTTTCATAT
>JAJLXT010000097.1:28816-48085 GCA_030571395.1 Nakaseomyces sp. UFMG-CM-Y6046 | reverse complement strand
TATTAGTATACAACACTAGATGTTATCTTCTTTTCGCAACAGTTTAATTTTGCGAGTGCTCGGTGTGGGTTTGTAAATTATATAATGGCCCAAGCGTCCTCAGCGCCATGACAGAACTTGGAGCAGGCGACGGAGGCGGAGAGCGGGTAGTTGGATATGGCTATTTTGTCGTCTACATACTCATCAGCAAACGAGTCATGACCCCGTGCCATCGCCCCTACAAAAACACAAACACTCTCTTTATCACCAAGATATTCTTGTGGTCTGGTTACTTCCGCATCATAAGACAGCGTTACTTTCCGGCATCCTGGTGGAAGGTAATCTGTAACTGGGTTTTTTACTACTTTTAGCAGGTGGGTTTGCGAGCTCTGGACTGACCTAATTGAGAGCTTGTGTAAGAGTTGCACCATTAAACCTGAGAATCTCTTGAAGGTTCTAGGTATTCTAACAGATGGGTTAACCTCAATTAAAACGTTTTTCGTGGTTAGGATATACACTTGCAACAAACCTGCCTTGTTAATGGGGGAATCTAACAAAGTCAGCAGACACTGATGTGTGATGTCAGGTCTAGCCTCTGCAATATCACGACCCATCTTTCGCAGGATACCTTGGTGATCATCACAGTTCAATAAGGAGGTCTTGTGAGTTGGGGAAGTGTACGTCTCCAAACTTGCCTGACACAACACCACATACAATCTAGCCTTTTGCTTCTTGGAGACAGCACTATTATCAGGGCCACCGATACGAGCCTTGGAATCTTCAACCATGTTTCAAAAGACAGCACAAATACAAAATATTAGCAACAAGGAGTACAATACCTACTGTACTAAAACTTAGACTCTTCAACAACAATAAAAAAAAGAGAGACAACAAATACTTCCTCTATACCAAAACCGGAAATACTTTCTCAACCCTTTCAATTCTGTGTAGCAATGAAATAACACATTAAATAAACAAATAAAAAGACACTTTAATAATAATACAGCCCCAAATATTCAACAACCAATACAAATAGCTCATCGCATCGAATCTATTATTTTCCTTTCGTAAAACTTCGCTTTACAAAATTTTTTCACCAACTTACCCGGCATATTGAATTTACGTAACGTATATGGTGATGTATTTTATATCTGGGTGCGATGCGAGGCCCATGTCTGTGTGTGTGCGTATTGTGGTTTCTAAACAATGAGCTATCAACATCTCTCTATACATTCTCTCTATAGTATTAAGACAAAAACAGACCATATTTCTCTCTCCACACCGGGGGGTCTCCAACTTATCTATCACCATACTCTCATATACACACAAATACCAGTAGCATACCACAGCTGCCAAAAAAAAATAAAAAACTCCGAACCTCAAATTGATTTTTTTTTTGGTTGTTGCTTTTATGGGCCGAGGAAATAAATGGCTGCACATACAAAAAATATAGACCTCTTACAACAACATTAAGAATAAGTAACTATTGACTTATACCACATACTTATGGGATACCCCAACAAACAAAGATGATACAAGGCGATTTTGCATTGCCATATTGTCTATGCATCCATAATCACTACGATTACTTCACTTCACTAGAAATACTGATACCTCAATAAAATCCCACACACTTCACTATCTGCAACAAATAAACTAATTAATGCCACTGCTCCAAACAGTCCAAGTGAGAAATTACCCTTCAATTAAACAATTCGTCTTTTAATATTATAAGACGTCTACTTTGATGTTACAAAATAGCAGAATCTTAGCTAGCCGTGATAACATAACAGCGGTACGTTGGCACTCTACACACGTGAAACTCTACTGTTACCTATAACAGAAAGTGATGAAGCAATGTAAATCATTACTATATAAATATGTATCTGTTCTTACCACCTTCCGTAAGGTCACTTACCAAATACTTCCTCACTTTAAACATTGCATTAGAGATATTCTTATCCATTAGAATAACGTTCAATCTAGATGATACACAACAAAAACCATTCTAAGATTGTTACTGTAGACCTAGAGATCCCGTCCTTTGATATTGATTCATTAAGCAAATTGTATTTCGTAGATTATGATATACAATTTACTTCAACATCTAATCGTTTCTCAAGGTTGGTAGCATAATACATTTCTAAAGGAAGCAATCAAATATATCTTATATTTATGAATTCTACAAACTATGCAAATTAATTTTTGTTTAGCTACTAACAACATTAAACCCATGAATTGCGATCATGCAAGATAACGGAAGATTCCTGCCTTGTGATCCCCTGGTGTATGGCCACATATCTCCCAACCTAAATGAACCTATCATGCGTAAGTTTCAAAAGTGGATATATGAAAATTCTCTAAGTCATCGAGTAAATCGGTAGCTTTGACATAATCTTTATCCTTGAGAGATTTTAACTCAGAGTTAGCTGGGATTATCCTCTCTTTTATTAGACGAATAACGAAAGGCGACAGTTCAATGAGATCTTTCAAGGCTTCCCGCAAGTATACAAAATAGTACGGCCATCCATTAGAGTCCAAAGGCCTAGAGTCGCATATAATTTCGACCAGATCGTCCTCGTTTCTGCCTTTGCTATAGAAAACTAACGCCTTCTGAATACGTACAATGAGATCATCATCCCCCAACTTGAACCAATCAGGGCGTACTTTTTCAGGTATGTAAATGTTAAACAAATAAGTGATATAATGGGTGTCTTCTTTGTCGAGTTCAGGAATATCAACTAGATTTTTAGCGATAACATCGGATTTCAAATTCCTTGCAAGCATATCATGAAATAGAGTCACGCTTTCCTCGAAATCGCCTTTGTTCCTACAAGGAGCCATATCTAAAGTCATCTCACGGTAAACCATACCATTAAATTTATCGGCATCTCTTTCAAAACTTTCATATGGATGAATTGCGTCATGAATATTTGCAGGAGAATAATAATTCATTATTTTAGTACCTTCCTTTGTTTCATACAACTCGTCTATAAGATTTTCCATCTTATCACTGATCTCACGAAAGGAAAGTCCATCTATACTGTTATCGCGAATTGACCTAAAGTAGGCTGCTCTAGTTTCTTTTATGGAAGGTGAACCTAAACGATTGTCCCCTAAACTATCCCAAAAAGCCCTAAAAGTCATATACAAGGTTGTCCTTAATGGCATTGGGATATCAGCCGCAGGATCAACCAATCCATTTTTTATCTGTCCCCAAACCACTGACATATTACGCTGTGACTCAGACTCATTTAGAATAGCTCCATTGTCAAACGCTTCATAAGGGCTTGGATCTCCGGTATAAGACATTTTCCTTACTGTCTTTGGTTGTAGTTTTTAGTTAGCTTTTCCCAATCAATAAACTACATTATACACTCATCTCCAGTATCAAAATGAGACCAGAAAGGTTCAAACTTGAACACTTTATATACTGGTTCAATTGAAAGTCCCCTCCTACGATTTTCTTAAGGGTATCGTCATCAAAACTGAAAACTTAAAAAATAACCAGCATTGCCCCGATTATCTCAAAAAAAAATAAAGTAACCAGCCTACCTCGTCCTGTTTCTGAATGCGGTATGTTTCGTATTTATACAACCAGCAATCAAGAGGGGTGAACGGAATGGACAACACTATAACAACCTATGTTACTTTCTTATCAACCTCAATTGGTAGCTATGGTGTCACATGAATTAAAACGTCAATCTGATGTCTGCTAAAATATTAGACAAACCTTACTTATTTCATGCTGTTAGGACAATGTATATAGTTTCTTCTTATTGAACATGGTTCACATATGTGCTGGATTTCCATCAGTGTGATGGCATGGAGTCAATATGACATTTTCTCCCGACAGATACATGCTTAATCCTTAATGCAGTTCTATCCAATTGACAAACTAACTTTAATCTAAACAAAAACCACATTTTTTTCAAGATCACACCTACTCGGCTTGAGCAAAATTCCAAGAGAACACAATTTAGGGAAGATTGTAGACCGTGTTCTAACCACTTGACAACGACACTGGACAAATGACATCAATTAAACGACATCAATTGTAGACCACTGTAATAAAGGTGCATTTAACAGGTATGACTGCAGTCCATCAAAGATATACAATATTCTACTGTTATAATACACAACAATATCTACACAAAATGATAACTCATAATTACACATACAAGCAAGTACTGTATATGCATATACCTTTTGACGAGCTAAACGCCTGTTACTGCTGACATGCAGAACTTTTTTCTCTTACTATAACTTTTCTACTACGACTATCTATATTGGCTGAAATGTAATTGAAATATGAAGAAGATGTATCTATGACTGAGATTCACGGTTAGTCAGGGTTTTGACTCAATTCATGGGGGAAAACACGGAACTTTTCACTCAATGACTTATAAATGTATGTTACTTTATTATATTTTCTTTTTGAAAACGATGTTATAATATAATGATTAAAAGAGATGTTAAAAATACTATTTTATATCAAATACTTAAGCAGACTTGGCAGCAGTACCAGATTGGAAACCGTTCTTGAATCTTCTGGAGACGTGCTTCAAGTATCTCATTCTACCGGTACCGGTAGTGTGTCTTCTCTTAGCCTTTTGGCCCCAGTTGTAAGATCTAGTCTTAGCAGCTGGGTAACCACAAGAAGCACAGGTCTTCTTTTGAACGTGGAAGGAACGACGACCACATCTGTTACACAAAGTGTGGGACTTGTTGTGACGCTTACCGAAAGATGGAGTACCCTCTGTACAAAATGTTTTATATTACAATGCTTTTCCATTGTTTGTCTGTTGTTGCGTGATAATTTCAAAAAACCTCAATTATATCTCTTTTCAATTCAACCATGACTTTGAACAAACTCCAGGCAACCACAACGCCATTATGAAATAAGAAACCCCTTCAACAACAAACTAAAATTGGAATAAAAAAACAATAATATAAAAAGAAATCGTTAGTAAAGAAAATTCAATATTTCAATTTCAAAAAGAAACAGATAGTTCGGCACTTTATCCTCGACATTGAAACGGATTCATTATTCACAGCATTAATAGTTTATCTCTATTCCATTATGAATTAATATATTCACTCTTTCACTTCTTATTTTCCTACAATATTCACACAATACTGGTCATCGCAAAGACATATACTCAATTTTCCCGTACATTCCTCAAAGCAACACACCTATATGTTACGTTAATTCCCTCCGATATGATATCAACTATAATCTCATTCCGCTTCTTGTTCAAAAACTTTGTCATAACAATATCAGTTTCGCCGTCACCTAATCCAAACTATTCTGCTTTCCTTTGGTTTATCTGCTTTCAATTTGTTCATTCTCTGCTACATACTACCCATTTTTGCCTATATTTGATCTGTGGTTAGCTTAAAAAACACTACTATATGATTTCCCCAAAAATTTACACACACTATTAAATATGGTCAAATTGCATAAATATCTTTCACACCCAAAATTCAGAGATAGTGAGAGAGACAGAGAGAGACAGAACCACACTGCCTGAAACTTTTTCCCTCCCAGTCCCCTGCCGAGAACATGGCCACCCCTCTGCCTAGCCATCTATCCCACTCTCTCTGTGTGATTCTCTCTCTGTCTCCCTCTCTCTCAATGCCCAGTGCCACACAGAAACACCAGACAGTAGTACCAACCACAGTACTGCCATCTGCTCTGGCATCTGCCCCTCTGCCTAACAACACTCACCACACAACAACAAATCTCTCATATCTCACTTTTACCCAGCCACACTGCAACAAGAAAAACAAAAAATATTTAACATCTAAGGTGTATGGGTGTATATATATAGGATGTACGGGTGTTCTCACAGTCACAAACTATCTGTGAAGAAGTAACCCGGGGTGGGATTGTTTTTTTTTTTTAGGGGAAACGTAAACAAACGCGTTACCTAAGGGGGAGTTCTCTTCTCTGTTGTCTATGTTTATTTTTTCGCGTTAGCGATGACTTAGTAGGGTTTGCTCATACAAGTATTATGTATAGATATTTTTTCGTGTTTTCCTTCTGAATAAACAAAAAGAACAGTTGTGGACTTATTGATTCTAGGATTGTGTTCTTTTCATACATTATTTCTAAAATATCATCATCATCATTATTATTATTCTGAATTTCACCATACATTATCTTTGTTCTTTTAATTATTGTATAACTACCCATATACAATATTTGGTAATACAGGGATAAATCTTTTAGAAAATACAAGGATTAAATCATTTAGAAAATACAAAACACAGATACAGCAATATCCCATACTAGAAGCAATGTTTCCTTCTTCTCCAGTCAGAAGTGTTGAACATTCAAAACCTAACCCGTTCTACCAGCCTTCCTCAGAGGCGGATTACCAGAAGTTTCAGTTAAATCCTGTTCCTGCTACAACCAATAACAACAATGAATATCCTACTCCGTTCCCTTCCTCAAGTATTGGCACTGCCTCTTCTCCAATTAGACAGGATATCCGTGATAGTCCTCCACTAACCACTTCGCCACCACGTATCGGGGACTTTGAGAAACCACACTCCAGTGTCTTTGATGAGGAGGATATTCCAATGTATAAACCTTATGTCGAGCCACCTGTGGCTATCGCATTGAGCCAGAATCGCGTTGAGCCACTGGTTATTGGTAGAAAGAGCTCGTGCGATGTTGTGTTGCCTAACAAACCTAAGATCTCCAGAAAACACGCCTTGGTAACTTACTTGTCCTCTTCAAAACAGGTGAAGTTGAAGTGTCTAGGCTCCAATGGTCTTGTTGTGTTGTTGCCAAAGAGGTACAACTGCAAGTTGGTCAAATTGTCACGCAGAGAGAAAAATGTCATTACCGACACAGAGGGCACAGAATACGCGCTAGTGGAAGATGCATCCTGCATTATCCCCTGCCGTAACGATAAAATTGTGATGGATGTCGAATTGACCTCGTTTACGCTATTAAAAAACGAATCTGTAATCATGCCTTACATTCAAGGTACAACTATAGATTTCAGAGACGCTGAAGGTATCCTAATGGTTAAAAAACATAAGAAAAGACATAGTTATGTGGTACGTAAACCTGTTCTGAAACTACAGAAATCCTCCGGTTCTGAATTAACTGAATTCAGCTCCAATTCCAGCTCTCCTTTGAGAAACCTTGTGGTGTCAAACAAATCTTCACCTGTATCTCTTCACAAATTTGGTAATGCTAAACCATATGGAGTCATTGCAAACGCAAATGTCACAACGCCAAATAGCTCAACAACTATCACCAACTCGCAACTATCACCAAAAACACCAATGAAAATAGTACATAATGAACTAAAGAAATCCAATCAACACACACCAACAACCATGCATGCTTATAACAAGCCTAAAAAACCGCTAGGAGAATCAACTATAAATAAGAGGCCTCGTGAGGATGGTAATGAAGAGGCCATGTCATCCGAGTCTACCGTTAAACCTAAAAAGATTAAAAAAGAACAAAAGAGACTCACAAAGGAGGAAATTTTACAACAGATGAAAGAAAAGAATATTGACATCCAAGATTTAACAAATGTTTTCATCAATCACCTTGCATTTGCAAATGTACAACAAACACCATTATTCCAACTTCAAAAAGTTAGTAGCAAAACAGCAGAACTGTCTCGCTCTGAATTACGTGCTTTATTGGGGTCAATCGATTGTATTGGTATCATTTACAGACAGGGTAAAGATGCCGCAGGTAAGCCTCTTGACGAAGAATACTTCTATGACCTAGAAAATGATAATGATTCAGAAAGAAGAATGTTAGTGACTTCATTGAAGGGTGGAAGATCTGGATTGAGATCCTGTAGAAAAACTCACAAGCAATACTTCTGGAAGAAGCCAGCTAAATAATTGAAATTGCTATTACTGTCTTCTAAAAAAAATTTTTGTTCATTTGTTTAAATTTTTATTCTTGTCGTGGTGGCTGTTTAAATAGAATGTTGATTTTATATAGATTTCGATATATGCTAATATAATTAATGCTTTCTACAATGAGTTAGTTTATTAAATTTTAGTTGTCTCTGTAATCATTATGAACGTTTCTGTTTTTATATTTTGTTAATCAGAATTTTTTAATTTGAGTCAAGTTAGTGGTAAGTCCAACTAATCTATTCCATAAACAACAAAAAAAAAAAAATTGTACTGTTGAATGATATCTCCCCGATCAGATGTTTATATGTTATCTAATTACATAAGATGTGTATTTACTAATCTCCGTGCTTTTTCAAAAAGTCTTGCATCTCTTCGGTATCAATTTCTTGCGGGTCCTCTGAAGAGATAGCTTGGAGAAGACCATCCAGCATATCATCCACTTTTCCTTCATCAATCTTCAAACATAAGGAAAGAACCTTTCTGAATTTTTGTTCCAAAGCCGTTCTCTTTTCTTTGATACCCTTTAAAACCTCATCTAAATGCTCATCGTTTTGACGGTATGCCTCTACACGAGCTTTCAGCAGTGTTATTGGGGGAAGTGAACTTGACATATTCTGTCTAAAAGAATCTTCATTATCAAATTTGCTTAATAAGTCCTTTTTGATACTTTCAGTTGATTCTTGACTTAGTAGCTGCTCGAGATCGCCTTTGTATGTGTTGTTTAACTTGTTTTCTACTAGATCATAGATAACATCAATTCTGAAAGGTTCATCTGCGTCAAACTCACTTGAGTTCCAGTCTATCTTAGATGCCTCTTCGGATGAAAATCCTAAGTTTTCACTTTCTTTGCGGAAAGTTTCCTCCTCTTCGGAGATACCTTGCTTGATGTTCATCAACTGTTCCTTTAGTAGAGCGTATTCATCTCTTAGCTGTTTTGTGTGTGCTAATTGATCTCTTGAAGATGCTAGATGTTCTCTTTGGTTGTTCAGTTGACTATGGAGCTTATCTAGCTTGGCTTTATATTGAAATAGTTCTTCATCATAATTCGACTTTACACTATTCAGAAGTGTTTCCAGTTCTTTAATTAGATTACCAGTATCTACAGTCTCAATCTCGCCTGGTGTCTTGGTATCCAATGGTGCTAACTTATCAGATAGATTTGAATGGTCATTCTTCTGGGTCTTGAATTTCGAAGTTCCTGCTCCAAAATCGATTGGTTTTAGTCCAGACTTATTTGAGATTAGTGGATCAGCGCCATAATCTAGCAATGCATCAACTATAGATACATTACCCAGACGCGCAGCAATGTTTAGACACGTGTCACCATTCGAGTCTTGTGCGTTCAATAGTTTAGAAATAAACCATTTCAGGTCCATACTTTCAAATATAGGATCAGGAGTGCCATCAATAGTTCTTGTTTGCTTTTTAACGATCCATCCCATTAGAATATCCAAATAATATTTGGCTGCTACAGAACAACGAGACATACCTGATGTTATGACGATGTGATGCAGTATAGACCTTTCCATGGAATCCTTAATTATCAAACATGGATATAAGTAGTCTAGGAGTTCTTCAAAGGTTCCCGCGTCATAGTTATTGACAGATTTGACGGCTTTCACCAATGCAGATTCCCCCAAGTTATCACCCAACACCCTACTGGCACCATGTTTGACCAGTTCTTTGACTAAGTCAATATTGGCGATAGAAGTCAACCAATGAAGCGGAGTATTACCGTGTTCATCGGCTGGAATATTCAAATTCAAAGGTATCTGCGGCAGTGACAGGTCAATCTCATACAGAGTATTTTCAAATGTACTAGAATGAGAGTTTCCGGAGCTTCCCTTTGATGGCGAGTCGTGGGCCTCAGGGAACAGAAGCCTTTGTAAGAAAGTCTCTAACTTGACCTTCTGATCGTTATCGATGTTGTCAGAAGGCTTCTTCGCACGGTGTAATTGAATTGGTTTCGTAGTGAACTCAGGTTCTAGATCATAGGTATAAATGTGAATGGGGAGGTCGGACATATTTCTAATTTCCTCAGTTTCATCCTCGTGTAGAGTCTCCAAAGAACTGTTCTGATGTGCCGTTGGTTTCACTTTCATCTTTTTCAAGGGAGAACCCAGTTCTCTCTGCGAGTCAAAGTTTAGACCCATGTCATCAAACCCATTACGCTTCTTGACCGCTGAACTTTCGCCATCCACCTTCATGTCCTCGTCATCGTCACCTCCTTTCACTTCTCCTTCGCCGTTCTCCTGCTGAATAGTCACATCCCCGTCTTCGTCCATGTGGTCTTCGTCATCTCCTGCTTCTTCCTTGTCTTGTCCCTCCTCCTTAATGTCAACATGACCTTGTACAGGTTGATTTTCCTTGTTGTTATTATTATTACTATTATCTTTTGCTTCAGAAGAAGAAGTATCCGTAACGCCTTCAAAAGTCTCAAAATCACCTTTGAACGCATCCCACAGCCCGAGCCTCTCCATAACACCCTGCGCAACACTCTTATCAACATACCCACTCCCATCCACAGGTATATTATGCTCTTCCAGCAACTTAGTACTGTCTTCACTTCTCCATTGCTCGAGCGTCTCCTCACTTACCTCGTCAACAACACCAGCTTCACCACCATTACTACTACTACTGCTACTGCTCTCCTCACGCTGTTGAACCCATCTCAACAACATCCCAAGGTCTCCAGACGCCAGCGAGCCGCCAGTGTCCACCCGTAATGTAACCGCAACCCCAGAAACGCGTCTTTTCAACTCTATCATTCTATCTCAACTTGCTTGTTCTTCTCACAAAGAATAAAAAAAAAAAATTAGAGAAAATTATCCTTTTCTTAGAAATACAGTAATACCTCCTGGAGTTAAATAAAAATCCTTCCCCTTTGTTTGTCAATTGAATCTCTACAAAAAGCTAGCTAATTGTTCAAAAAAAAAATAAACGCACCGTGTTCTTTCCCTCTATTCGGTCTCTCTTTCCCTTTTCTCACCGCCAATTTTTTTTTTTTATTTATTTTTTTTCGTTTTTCGTGGCATCATTATCATACTATACGCTACTTGTCACATGTAATTATACTTTGCTACGTTAACCACGTTTTGTGTACTACTATACGTAACATTCACATGGTTTATCAATATATACGGTAATCACATTTTGTATATTTAAATACGTAATCTGCACATGGGTTAGTATTTAGTGATCTAGTGTGGGGGGTGTGCTTAACATCTCTCTTTGTTAGCTTTAACCAATATTATCTGTATTAAGGGGGCGATGGAGATTGGTATAGTGATGTGAATACTTATATCGGTGTTCTGGTTTATCAGAAATTAAACTTAAGTTTTAATTGCTTTGAATACAATTGATAAAACACGATACCTTTTATTCAGGAGAAGTAGCAAATGATTGATAGTGGTACTGTTCGGTTGATTACCACGGCTAATGATATGGAGCGTGCGGGGCTGGCCGTGGTGGCCTATTATCTGAGGCTGTACGGTGTAGAGAGGCTGTTAAGTGGTGCTGGTGTTGCAAGCAGTAAGAAAGCAGCAGTAGATGATGATGATGATGAAGTGTGTGCGAGTTCAGGGACAGGAGCCAGGTCTGAGGAAGTCACTGCTGCGGCGACAGACCTGCTGGATCAGATAGAGACGTTCAAGCAGGCTGCGATGGGCGATGACGATCCCGAGTCTCAAGGTGTGAAAGTGCTGCTGAGTGACTCCGGCAAGGCTATGATATATTTCCTGAACTTCACCATGTCTCTCTATAATGACAAGTTGGCACAGGTTTCTTCGGGACCTTATGACAGGACGCTGAGACAAGGGCTGTGGTGTTGCATTGATCTCTTCAATGCCGTGGTGCATCTGTGGTCAAAGGAGCTCAAGGACCCCTCGAAGATTGCAGAACGGGTCAAGTATTGTAAGATATACTTGAGTAAGCTGGCTAAAGGCGAGTTGAAAGCACAGCAGACAGAGGAAGAGCAGGAAACGGAACTCGACGCAGAGCTGGATAAACTTGTGCAAGCTGGCGGAGATGATGACAAGATAAAGAAAGAAGATGAACTTGACTACAAAGATTTCATAGCAGATGAAGTACCAGGGGAAGACATCCCGTTGGATCAAGTCAAAGACGAGGAACCCGAGGAGAAGGTCGAGCCAGCAGATGTTGACGATTTGATAAAGAAGTTAAAATTAGAAGAGGACGAACCACCAATTGAATTCCCCAAGAAAGAATTAAAACTGGATGATGATGATGATGATGATGAAGGTTCGGCACCATTTTCCTTACCTAGTGCACCTGCTTCAAAGCCAGAATACAGAAAGCAACCCACATTTGTAGACTCAGATGATGAATCGGATACTGAAGCTGTTCCAAAGGGGTCAATTCCACCTGCAGCAGGTATAAGTTCTGAGGAAGAGGAAGACGACGATGAAGAAGTGATACTACCAGCTGTCAAGGACCGTTCTCCCTCAAAGTCGGCGGTGCCTGAAAAGAAAACGGTGCCTGAAAAGAAAACGGTGCCTGAAAAGAAAACGGTGCCTGAAAAGAAACAATATTCAAGTAATGACCTGATGGCGATGATGGACAGGTCGAGCAAGATAGAGAAAGTACAGCGTTCTGCGAAATACGCAATTAGTGCATTGAACTACGAGGACATAGCAACTGCTAGAGATGAACTCACGAAAGCATTGCAGTTGCTAGACTCTCTGTAAATATTTGTATGTATGCATAAGTATAGTCTGTATTAATGATTTAACATTGTTGTTTTTTTGAAAGACAGGTTTGTTGAAGTTTAAAACAGTTGAAGTTTTTATTAATATACATGATTTGAGTTGAGCAAATCAACAAAAAGGGTTTATAAAAGTTATATATAATGAATGAATAAGATTACCGTGGAATTCCATAATAATGTTAATAAATGAAATGAAATGATGTTAGTGGTAGCGAAATAAAAGGTTTAGAACTTTTCTTTATCGTTTTTAGGATTTTTGTTTTGAATTGAATTACCAAATAAAAAAAGAAATAAAATGCAAGTAGTTCTATTAAAAAGATTTCTTTTTCTTTTGGAAATTTTTGATTGAGGTTGTTATTGGGAATTAAAAAAAATGAATTGTGGGTTCTTCTCTAATTTATTTTTTTTTTAAATTTACATGACCAACTTCTTTGGTTGTTCCCATGGGTATTCCTGGTTGGTGAAGTGACCGTAGGAGGCAGTTGGCAAGTAGATTGGTCTAGCCAAGTCCAATTCCTTGACAAGAACACCTGGTCTCAAGTCGAAGTTCTTCTTGATGATCTCGATGATCTCGTCGTCGGACTTGGTAGCGGTACCGTAGGTGTCGACGTGCAGAGATAATGGCTCGGCAACACCGATAGCGTAGGAGAATTGGACTTGAACTCTCTTACATAGACCAGCAGCGACCAAGGACTTGGCGACCCATCTGGCAGCGTAAGCAGCGGAACGGTCGACCTTGGAGTAGTCCTTACCGGAGAAGGCACCACCACCGACAGCGGAGGCACCACCGTAAGCGTCGACAATGATCTTTCTACCGGTAAGACCGGCGTCACCTTGTGGACCACCAATGACGAATCTGCCGGAAGGCTGGATGTAGTACTTGGTCTCAGCGTCCATCATCTCGGCTGGGATGACCTTGTCGATGATGTCGGTCTTGATCTTGGATCTCAAGTCCTCGGTGGAGATCTCCTCGGCGTGCTGGGCAGAGACAACGACGGTGTCGATTCTCTTTGGAACCCATCTACCGCTGACGTCTTCGTACTCGACGGTGACCTGGGTCTTGGTGTCAGGTCTCAACCAGTCCAGGGAGCCGTCACGTCTGGCGTCGGCCATGGCCATGTTCAGCTTGTGGGCCAACAGGATGGTCAATGGCAGACCCTCTGGGGTCTCGTCGGTAGCGTAGCCGAACATGATACCTTGGTCACCGGCACCGATGTTCTCGAGGTCCTTCTCCTCGTGGACACCCTGAGCAATGTCTGGAGACTGCTGCTCAATGGCGACCAGCACGTTACAGGTCTTGTAGTCGAAACCCTTGTCGCTCGCGTCGTAGCCGATCTGCTTGATGGTGTCTCTGACAATTTTCTGGTAATCTAGCACGGCCTTGGTCGTGATCTCACCGAAGACCATGATCATACCGGTCTTGGCAGCGGTTTCACAGGCGACCTTGGAGTGAGGGTCGACGGCCAGACAGGCGTCCAAAATGGCGTCGGAGACCTGGTCACAGATCTTATCTGGGTGACCTTCACCGACGGATTCAGAAGTAAACAAGAAAGTACCAGCCATTATTATTATGTAAAGAAAAAAAAAACTTGGTTTGTTGTTGCTTGTTATAAAAGAAGAAAGAATAAGAGGAATTTCCTTTCAACATCCTAGAGTAAAAAAGGGAATACGAATACCAAAAGAATTGAATTGAGTTTTGTAGAAAGTCTTTTAATATATATATGTACTGACAATATGAATAATCAAGAAAAAAAAAAAAAAATTTTTTTTTTTTCATATGGGCACTTCTCGAGAGAAAGCAAGCAAAAAAAAAAGAAAGAAAGAAACGAAAACAACAACAAAAACTGTGGGTAATAGAGCTTTGTACTGGGTATTAGACTTCTACTTCATCTCAAGTACATTAGTACTACTGCTAATACTACTTTTCACATCTTCAGAAATTCTTTCAGCTGTGTGTGTGTGTCTGTATAAAGTTACCTTGCGATGAGCTTGTGTGTACAAGAAAATTTTTTTTAATTTTTTTTTTTTTTTTTTTCAGTTCCTATTTTCTCATTGTTTACACAGAAGACAGTGCAGCAAAACGCTCTCTCTCTCTCTCATCTGTAAAACTGTTACTTACACACAGACACCCCGTACAGACAGATATTGATTACCCGGTGCGTGTTTGTATTTCCGTACTTAAATCCACAGGGCGTCTCTCGATTTTATCGGGGGGGTGGTGGGTGCGTTCTCCTGGTTTTTGTTTTTTTTTGACGCCACAGTTTCGTTTGTTTGTCTTTTTTTTGGGTGGGTGTGCTCTCTCTCTCTCTCTCTCTCTCTCTCGTTTAGGGCAGAGGTAGGGTAAGTATTGAGATGATTAGGGTTTTTGTGTTTTTTAGGGTTTCGTGCTTTAGGGTATTCTGATAAGGGTTTGTTTGATAAGGGTTTGTGATAAGGGTTTCCGTTTTCTAGGGTTTGTCTGATACCCTAGGGTATTGTGATAAGGGTTTGTTTGATAAGGGTTTGTTTAATACCCTAGGGTATATATTTACCCCATCAGGGGAAGGGGGGCGAGGGAAGGGCTGGAACCCTCATTGCCCTCATATCTTTTTTTTTTTGTTGGATTGTGTCAAAAAATATTTTATTTTGATATTTTTTTCTTTCAAGGGTCCTCTCTCTTCGTCTTTGTCTGTGAGCTGATAGAACAATGGGGAAAGTGGAAATTAACAAGGGGAGAGAGGGTAGGGGGAGATGGTTTCTCTATCTTGATTTCTTTTATTAATTAATGGATTTTGTATAAATTAATGCTAATATTATTTTTTACTGGTTTCTTAGTTGTATATTTAACCATCTCATAACCCAAAAAAGAAGCAATGAACTACAGTGTTAACACTACACAGACTATTCTTGATCCACTTCGTAAGGAGGAGGTTATCCCAGAGGTTATTCCAGAATTCGAGCCTCAGGGTATAATCACCGCCATCTACCCAGGTGAGCTGGCTGTCACTCTCGGTAACGAATTGACCCCAGAGCAGGCCAGTTCCAAGCCAGACATTCACTTCACTCCTACTGACCCTTACAAATACGGGACCGATGACCTGTTCACCTTGGTGATGACAGACCCGGATGCTCCTTCTCGTACAGAGAAGAAGTGGTCCGAGTACTGTCACTGGGTGAAGACCGACATCAAGCTCGTGCCATCCCCTGGTGTCGCCACCACCGCTGACCTGAACAGCAACGGTGCCACGGGTCTCGACTACGTGGGTCCAGGGCCTCCAAAGGACACCGGTCTGCACAGATACGTGTTCCTGTTGTACAAGCAGAACGGGCCTTCCTCTGGCTTCACCGAGATTAAGGACAGACCTAACTGGGGCTACGGTACCCCAGCTACCGGTGTTGATAAGTGGGCCAAGGAAAACAAGTTGGAGTTGCTAGCTGCGAACTTCTTCCTATCTCAAAGAAAGTAATGATATTATAATCATATACTTTATACTTCAAATACAGTTTTACAATCAATTAGTTTAAGAGAATATTATAATGAAATAGTATAATAAAATAATATAGTACAATAGTACAATAAAATAGTACAATAAAATAGCATACCATTGTTAAAAGAATAAGATAAGATCATTTCGTTAATTGTATAAATATTTAAATACTAACAGGTTATTTATTTTATTTTTTTGTGTTTTCTATTATGTTTAATTTTTTTTTTTTTTGATTTTGTAACTTTTTTATAGGGTTTTTTATTTGGATTTAAATGTAAAAAAAATAATATATTATAAGTATCTCATTGTTGAATATAAGCATTAGGTCGTATTATCATCATGGGTTTGTATCAAATAAAACATTGACTAGTTCTTTGTAGACACCAATTTGGAAGTTGTCTAGCTCCAAACTGTTTAGAGGAGGTGCAACCACAAGGCCATCCTTCACACTATGGTTGTTAACACCATTCTCCTTACTTTGAGAATCAGTCCCGTCCTCAGAGCTGTAGTGCTGCATCATCTTCTGATACATTTCCAACTCCTTTCTGTAAGGGTCATAGTACTTTCTATCAATATCTAGGTTGTTTGGAATAGCACACAACCAAATTCTAGTCTTGTAAAATTTGAACAGTTCCTTTATCAATTCTCTAAAGTCGTTACGTTCCTCACAAACATAATAAAATGTTAATTTCTTTCTATCAAATTGGAACTCAGCATTCAATATCTTGATGTTTAAGTTGTTGACCGAGTTGGTTATGTTGCTGTTTGAATTCGAAGCTGGGGTTAATTCTTCATTGGCAGATCCATCAGAAGTTTCATTAGGTGGTGTAGAGTTGTTGCTACTATTGTTGCTACGATGGTTGTGACTCAAACCACTGTTCAGAGATCTTAGTTTCAACTGAGCAATGTGTAGAGCCTTAAGCTCGTCCTGGAATTTATTGTGCAGGTTAGTAGTGACTTCCCATGAGTTGGCAAATCTCAAAACTTGTTTGGAAGGAACTACTAACTGAGTAAGTTCAATAATGTCATACAATTTTGGGTTCAATTCATCGCAGAGACCATTGGTTGAGTCGATTAAAGCCTTAACAAACTTATTGCTTGGGTAATGTTGTGATTTGTTTGTAATCAAAGAATCGAAGTGAATCTTCTTCTTCAAAAAATTGATTATTAAAGCTAAATTCAAGTCAACAGATGGTTCGACAACCAAAACCAAGTCTTTTCCTCTATCACCGTCAACAATAGCTAAATCACCCTTTTTCAACAGTAAATTACTGTTAGGAGGGGTAGATAAAAGCTCTAGCTTACCATTCTTTAGTGCACCAAGAACCAAAGGTTTGTAGTGCAAATAAGAGGAAGCAGTGCCGTTGTTTCTTCTGTTGTTCATATTCGTTGTCACAAAGGCCTCGGATTGTGGATTGTAATTCAAATTACAGCTCTTAAGAAAGGCTAAAAACTTGAATAAATGGGACCTGATTGGGTCAGAATCATTTTCTTTATCTTTTCCAGCTAACAGCATTGGTTTCAAGTAATCCATAAACTCAAATACCTGCTTACTTGAGAAGTAATTTGAGCCTGAGTCAAGGTAAAGTTGATGAAGTTTTTCTGACGAAGCTAATTGCTTTCCATTCATAACAACTAACCCGTTGTCGGCAGCATTTTCTTGAGTTAGCATTTGGGCTTGGTTTACTTGTTGCTGTTGATGTTGTTGCGAAACTCTCATTTTATTGTTATAATCAAATGAATTCTTAAACACAGGTTGGGATTGCTTCTGGTTATAATAACCTTGATCATAAGGGTACTGAACTCTAAAATTTTCATGTGGCGCACCGTAATAGTTTCTGTTATTTGACTCTCTTCCATTAGGGAATTGGTTCATTGTGATTGGTTGAGAGTTGCGGCGAGCTCCAAATTCAGCACCGGTTACATAGGCCATCCCACCATAGGACTGTTGCTGTTGCTGCTGTTGTTGTTGTTGGTGCTGTAGCATCATAGGATTCATTTGATAATTATTTCCAAATCCATTATAAGATTCCATTCTAGAATTTCCAGTAACATACTGATTCTCAGATGGGCCTTGATGATGAATTAGTGAATCAGCAATGTAGGAAGATCTTCTTGTGTCGTTAAAGATATCCGCATTAAGGAAAGTATTTCCTGAATTCGTGTTCATCGAAGTTAACATCATATCGGGGCTTAAAGTCATATTTCCACCAGAACTAGATTGTCTCTGATGACCTTGATTTCCATTGGCTTCGTTATTATTTTCAAAAAATATTGAGCGTCTTCTGACATGCTCTTGAGGAGGCGACATAACAGCTGTTGCCTTTGGAGAGTAATCATAACCTTCGATGAAATCAATCCTGGATGGCTTTTCAGGTTCTTCCTCCTGAATGGTTTCGTTGACATTCACACCTGTCAGCCCCGAACCCGCGGTAGCCATACCGTTAGAAGCTTGAGCCTTACGAGGCAAGTCAGTCAGTGACTTTCCACTTGCATTCGTAAACAGGAGCTTATCATAATAACTCTTCAAATCCGCATTATCAGAAATGCTAGTGGTGCTATTGATCGAGGGAAGTTCCATCGTCATATCTTGATCTCTGGATTAAAATCAAATTTCAAAAAAAAAGTTAAAATGAAAATAGTGTTTCTTAAGGGATTTTTTTATATTTCCACAATTTCTCCTGCTATTCTTCTTATTGTTTTTATAAATTCTATAGTTCTTTTTGGTGCCAAATTTTAAACAAAGAGTGGGAAAGGATCAGAAATCGAGATTTCAAATTAAATTTAAAAGATATTCATAAGTGGATGCTCTAATTTAATTGCAAAAAAAAGACCAAAAAAAATAATTAATATATGGCAATTTAAATAAGTCTCCCAGGTTTAATTATCTTTTTTGTTTCTAACGGTAAAAGTAAATAAATAAAAGAAAATAAAAAATGTAGAGAAGGGGGTTAATAGCTATCCCTTTCGAAGGGGCGAAGGAGGTGGGGGTGAAATTAATCTTGAATTCATAACAGACAACATCTGAGGAATAATAGAAAAGGGTAGATTCCTTCGAAATACCGTAAATTAGTCGTATTCTTAACAGCTAAAGTCTAACAAAAACACAACAAATTGTTCCTTATTAATTTCAAGCAGAGAAGATAAATAAAATCCCTCTCCCCAGGTTCAAAAAAAAAAAAAAAAAAAAAA
>JAJLXT010000097.1:0-28716 GCA_030571395.1 Nakaseomyces sp. UFMG-CM-Y6046 | reverse complement strand
ATCAAGCGTACCCGTGCAGTGGAAGTACCGTAGACAAAATATAGATTTTCCTCTCTCGAGGTGGTCTCACAAGAGGGGGTCAAAAAAAAAAAAAAAAAAGAAAAACAAATAACTTGCCCCTCACTTTTGCCCCCCCTCTTCCCTTCTTCCTTTTTTTTTTTTATCTCTCCTTCCCTTCCACAGGAGAGAAGGTAGGGAAACTTAAAAGGTACATCATTATCCCAACAAATCCCGCAGGAAGCAAACGGGGAAAAAAAAAGGAACTTTTGAACAATGGGAATTCTTAGAAAGTGCCGTGAACAGGGTAAAATTTTTTTGAGTTGAGTGAATATACGGACCGACGAACCGCTACCCTTCCTATTCAAATATTTTTTACGAGTGGAGAAATGAATGTCAAAAAAATTAAATGGTTGCTAAGAGATTCGAACTCTTGCATCTTACGATACCTGAGTGCTCCTACATTGTAATGTAGTAAGTGATTAAACTTGAATCAGGCGCCTTAGACCGCTCGGCCAAACAACCATATTAAATTGTTGAAAATTTTTGAGTGGCGCACCTCTATGTCGTCAAGATATATAATGTATAATAAAATTTTCTATAATGCTATCAATGTGGACAAATGGTTTTAATTTGCATGTAACTACTATAATTAGTATTTTAGTGTTATAATCTGCTATGCATTTCATATTGTGGCAACGATTTTCTACTTTATTCGTTTTTCGTGTGTGAAATTAAGTTTTATATTTTGGACATTTGGTTCTTTTCTGTTTTCATTCAAGCAACTTTTTCTACAATTTACAAACAAACAATGAGAATATACCAGTGTGGAAAAAAAAAATAATAATAGTTGAATTTAGAAAATAATATTGTCGTTATAATTAAAATATTTATATTGTACAGAAATAATGTTTCGTTATTTATGTGTTATTAAAAAAAATAAATCCATTAGTAATTGTCGTCACAATAAAGTAATTACTATCCGTAAAAAATCGTTATGTTTTTTTTTTTTTTTAAATGCTTAGAAATGAATATGATTATGGTATGCAAAAAAGTGAGTGAGAAAAGTTCAGAATAAAAAGATTAAAAATGAAGTGAAGTGGAAATTGTTTAACACCAGAAGGCTGCAATTCTCTTGAAAATGCTACCGTTCTTTAATTTCTCTCTGTATTCTTCATCCTCTTGCTTCAATAGCTCTTCATCGAAGATTTGCCTGTGCTTGTCCAAATCAATATCCTTGGCTCTGATGAATAGTCTGATGTCCCTCTTCCAGATCTTGTAACCAATGTAGAACACAATCAAGATTGGCATGGCCAAGTAGTTTTCGAAGAAACCTTGGCAATCTAGTCTACCTTCGCCAATAGGAGCAATGGCAACCCAGAATTGAGCAATCAAAATCAAGATCATCATAACTGTAGCGTAAATAGAACCCCAAACACCGGTTTGTGCCTTGAAACCAATTTCACCTAGTGATCTACCTTGAACCTTCATAGCTCTTCTGAATCTAATGTGAGACAAGCAAATGGCAATCCAGGTAAACAATTGAGATAGTCCAGAGATGGCCAACAACCAGGTGAAAACTTGTTCTTCCTTTGGAGAAGCAGCACAGAAGGCGATAATTGCAAAGATAGCGGAACAAACCATAGCTCTGAATGGTCTTCCTTCTCTGTCAACGTAGTCAAAGAACTTTGGAGCATTACCTTGTTGGGCCAAAGAGTACAGTAGACGGGAACTAGAGTAGAAAGCAGAGTTACCAACAGATAGGACAGACAACAAGATAACAGCGTTGATGAAATGTGGGACAACCCTAACACCGTGAGTGGAAACAGCCAAGACGTATGGAGAAGCCTTAGTAGCGGAACCACTAGCACCCATCAATTGATCAGAATCGTATGGAACCAAGAAACCAACCAATGTGATGGAACCCAAGAAGATACAGATAATTCTGTACAAAACCTTCTTTGCAGCAGATGGGATAGCCTTTCTTGGGTTAGATTGTTCAGCAGCAGTCAAAGCAATAAATTCAGTGGCACCGAAAGCGAAGGCAGCGGTAACCATGGTAGCCATAACACCCTTGAAGTGGTCAATTGGCTTGTCACCTCTGAAGGCACCTGGGGTCTTCCAGTACTTAGCACCAATGTAACCACTGTTACCAGCGCCACCAGTGTTGATTATGATACCCAAAATGAAGAAACCGATCATCATCAGAATCTTGCAACAGTTGAAGAAGAATTCAGCTTCTGCGTAACCACGGGCACCGAAGACATTGATAGTAATAATCAAGACGTAGAAGATGGCAACAAAGATATCAGCGTTAACAGAGGTAGTCCAGTACTTGATAGTCATGGAGGCAGTGACTAGTTCCAGTGGACAGACACATAACCATTGCAAACAGTAGACCCAAGCGACAGAGAAACCAAAAGCGGGTTCGACCAAGAAAGAAGGATAAGCGTTGAAAGCACCGCTCAAGGAACTGTAAGTGACAGCCAACTCACCGGCGGCCTGGATGATACAGTACAGACAAGTACCCATGATAGCGTAACCAGTAACCAGACCAGCTGGACCAGCGTTATGTAGTGCCTTGGCGTTACCGACAAGCAAACCAGTACCGATACCGGTACCCAGGGAAATCAAGATAACATGTCTTGGCTTAATGGTCTGCTTCAGCTCTTTGTTTTGGTGTTCACCCTTTTCGGTGATGACTTGTTCTTCTTGAACTTCCAAGTCTTCAGCGTATTCTTTGTCCTTGTTTAAAGACGTGCTGGAACCGTTGTTAGAACCGGTACCAGAAGTGACCTTGGTTGTTGGCTCAGCTCTCTTGAAGGAGTCAACGAAGGATCTGAAGCGAGATGGGTTACCGTCAGCAGGTTGCTGTTGTGGAGTCACGGAGGACTCAGGAGTCATTGACTCATCGCGAGTATGAATGTACTCAACCTCGTTTTCATTAGTCTTAAAGTCAGTAGAACTTTCCTTAAAACTCATTGTGAAATATTTGTAGTTGTGTAAATTTGTAGTTGTGTAATTATTATTGTGATGCTTATTAAGTTATTATTGATGGTTTTTTTATATATATAATAATAATAATAATAATAAATAATAAAAGAATTGATTTTGAATTTCCCAATATTTCAAAATTTTACTCTCCTTATATACAATTTATTTTTTTATTATTTTCAAATTCATCTTTTTTTATCTTATTTCATTTTTGTTTTGTTTATGGGATTGAATCTTAACAAGTATAACATTAAGTCATAATAATTGTTTGATCTACGAAAGTAACGTAGATTACGTTTATTTTCAATTATTATTCGGAATAAGCCCATATAACCCTCTTACCTCCCTTCCCCCCCATTGTGTGTGTATGCGTGTGTGTGTGTGTGTAGAAAACTTCCTCGAGCCATTGTTCGAGAGGAGAGAACAAAGGGAAATTCCCAAAAGGGAATTGTGTCACACATTTCACAGTAAAAGAGAGAGAGAAACTTCCGTACAAAAAAAAAGTCAGTGAAGAAAGCTTTGGTAAAGAGAGAGGGTTAGGTTGGTGGGGGGTTACCCCTCTTCGCCATTTGCCATTGTGTGTGTGTGTATGTGTATTTCTCTGTGGGAATTGAAAATACGTAAACCCACAAGAAAAAAAAGGAAAATACGTCAGATCCAGATACAGAGAAACGATCGTAGCAAAATCAAAAGAAAGGTACAATCTTTTTTTTGTTTGTTTTACTTTCCCTCCCGTCTAACAAACACCCGTATTACCATTAAAAAAAAAACATGCTTACTAAAAAAGAACGGCGTGAAAAAACAACAACAACCAAGTATTATTTTTTTCATCTACACAGAAAGAACAGTGGGAAGGTGGACGATAATGGCGTTTTTTTCCTTATCTTCTTATCTCTGATAAGATTAGTACTTCCTGATACAGACAATAGATAAAGAGATAAGGAGGGGGAACAAAACAAATAAACCGGAGAACAAGGTGTATTGCCGGGTAAGAAAAAAAGAGAGAAGGAGGGGGGGGAAGGAAAGGAAAAAGAGGAGGGTAGCAATTGAGGATTACGTATTCGTAGTTACGTATTCGTATTTACACATTTTACGTATTCGTATCTACGTATATACTTCTATTTGGTTTTTTTTTGAATATATATTTTTTTTTTGCCTATCCCACTCCCCCCCACCACCCCCCACCCAGGATTACGTTTCTAACCCGTCTCGAGAGAACAAGTCCTCGAGCAAAAGAGAGAAAAGAAAAATACACAGAAAAGCCCTGAGAGAACACTCGAAGAACTACCACGACCCTCTTCTACGTCATCTCTCCTCCCCCCTCCCCCCACCCATTGTCTTTGCGGGGGGTGATGAACACCCTCTTCCAAAAACTTTTTTACGTCATTGAGTGTGTGGGGTGGAGGGAGCAGTATGACGGAGTATACTGAATTAAGGTATTGTATTGTTGTATTGTATTGTTGTATTGTTGTATTGTTGTATTAAGGTACTCCATTCTTTGATGATATACACAATCAAGAGGGGGTGTATATCTTTAATAAACAAGAATATACAAACATATATAAACATACATAATTCAAGATTTCCATTATTAGTTTTTTCCAAACTAAAACCCAACACCACCAAAATCCCTCCTTTTTCCAATACAAAAAAAAAAAATAAATCCCTGCCCAATGAAAAGGATATCATAGGGGTGTGGCTGTTCTTGCAGAAAGGGTTATCAATACCATACACACACTCTCTCCCCTTCTAGCAAGAAACCCCCCCTACGGGACAAAAGCATCACATACAAAAAAAAAAAAAACAGAGAGAGAAAGAGAAATTTTTTAAAGATATACAAAGGAGGGTAATATAGATATACTGGGCAGGGTAAAAACAGAAAGGAATAAGCAGGATACACTATAATAATACACGAATATTGCACGCTATGACATGATACGAATTAGATATAAAATACACACACCACACACGAAACCCACCACACTCTCAAAATGGACACCACACACGACAGGAAAAAAAGGAAAAAGTTCCACAAAAAAAAATTAAAAAAAAAAAAAAAAAAGAAGGATCGAAAATTCGAGAACGAAAAAAAAAAAAATCTGAAAAAAAAAAAAAAAAAATAGGGGTGTCTGAGTTGTGAAAGGATTGGCGGGGGGGGAGCTGGTGGACGTGGTGGACTGGGTGCCTGAAAAGGTGTGTGAGAAAGTTTGGGTTGTACGGCGATCTCTGAGAGATTTGCTAGGTGTGTGTGTGTGTGTGTGTGTCTATCTGTTCTCGAGGAACACACACAGACACTATTTGGTAATACGAGTGGTGTCTCTCTCGTAATGGTATGTGTTGTACAATACAGTGATACAGTGATATACTGTAACAATACAGAGTGATACAATAATACATTTCACTGTACAACTACCGCATCACAAAAGACAAGTGAAATAATACAACCACACACACCTTACTAGACTATTACACAACATGCCCTCTATCAAAAAAACAAACAAACTAATAATAATTTATTCACCAATACAAACTAGGCACTGCCCCATACTATACAACAAGTGCAAAAATACTACCACAATACAACTACACAATTAGCTAACCATATGCTAATTTTTGGATTACAAATGTCTCTTTCTCTTTATTCTTCTAAAGGGTGTCTCTCTCTCTCTAAATGTAACGAATTTGAATGATCTTCTAATGAATTATGAATTATGAATTGAAATCAAATGATGATGATGATGATGATGAAAAAAAAAAAACTATATAAAGCATTGATTATTTTTTTAATATTCTAATAAAAGTTTTGTCTTATATTTAATTTTCTTATTAAATAGTAATAAAAAACCAGTATTCTCTCAATACAAATCAAATACACACTATAATAGAAAAAATAAAAAATGTCTGCCGTCGCTCCATACTTGAAGACCATTGCTTCCAGAAGAACCATCTACGCTCTAAAGCCAGAATTGCCAGCTGGTCTTTCTATCTCCGACGTTCAAGCTACCGTCCAGCAAATCGTCAAGGAGACCCCAACTGCTTTCAACTCTCAAGTTAACAGAGCCGTCATCCTAACCGGTGAAACCCACAAGAAGGTCTGGGACTCCGTTGCTAACGCTATCGAAGACCCAGCCGGAAAGAAGAGACCAGAGTCCGTCAGAGACGAGGCCTACGGTTCCATCATCTTCTTCACCGACGACAAGACCACCGAGAAGCTACAAGCTGACTTCCCAGCCTGGGCTGCTGCCTTCCCACAATTCGCTGACCACGCCTCCGGTGCTGCCCAAATCAACTCCTGGGCCGCTCTAGAAGCCTTGGGTCTAGGTGCCCACTTGCAGCACTACAACGGCTACGTCAAGGCCGCCCTACCATCCAAGATTCCAGCCTCCTGGTCCGTTCACTCTCAATTGTGTTTCGGTGCCCCAGGTGCTGCTCCAGGTGAGAAGACCTACATCGACAACGAAGTCGAAATCTTCAACTGAAGAGAGTATAAGTCGTTGCCCAGCTTTTAGACACTCTTTTTCTTTTTTTCCATTTATAAAGTAAAGTATATATAAAAGGGGAAAGTACCACTACTCTTCTTTCTCTTATACTCTGTGTATATGATAAAATAAACAAATAAAACAATATCAAGTTAAAAAAATTTATTAAACAATTTATTTATTATTCAATTGCGAAGGCACCGTGACGGTACAATGCCACGGTCAACGTTCAGGTACTCTTTGCCTTGGGCCATTGTGACAGCTTCACGCTCCACAAGACACCACCCATCGCTATGTGTCGCCAGAACTCGTAGTCGTTCACCAGCAACAACACCTATCTCATCAACCAGCGTGGGAACGTAGCTCTCGCTGGCAGTGTACACTCGCCCGACCTTCAGTATCACAGGTGATGGCACCCCTGGTGATGGCAACCCCGGCGTTAACCCCGGTGTCAACGGTAAGGGCTTCGCCATCTTGACGTACTCGAGGTGTCTTCGCAGCTTGCTCCGTGCCTTCCTTCTACCAATGCGCGGGTCCAGTGTCACACTGTCACTACGAACGCTATCATCTACTCGCAGCAGCTGCGACCGCACCACGGCCGATGACTTGTTGCTGTTGGTGTTGCTGTTGGTGGACTTCTGTGTCAGATCGGTTGACGATTGGTCGTCGTCGTTGTCGACGTGGGGTGCTGTGTTGTTGTTCTGGCTCTGGTTGTGGTCGTGGGCCCAGCCTTCGATTACGGAGGTCAGGACGTTCGTGTTCTTGATGTTCGCGGTGGACACCTGGTGGTCGCTCATGTTGCGTAGGTACAAGGAGCTTCTGAGAAACCATTTTGACAGCGGCGACTCGTACTTCCAGCTGTTCTGGCCGCGGGTCTTCTTGCTCGTGCGCGGTGTCACGCCGCTGCCTTCTCCGTGTCCTGCAGATGATATGCTGGAGTTGATGCTGTATATGTTTGGCGGTCGCGTGTACAGTATGTCGTCCACATCCTGCACCTCGAGCCGGCTCTTCTCCGTGAGGATGGACTCTACGGCGTGCGCTTGTCTTGGCGTGCGGACGTGCCAACCCCTGGTAGACTCTTCGTTAGTGGGCTCAAACCCAACGTACGTGGGCGAGTTGTGGTCCTCATGACTCTTGTATGTAAATTTCCTGGTATTATTATGGTGTTGATTCCTCTTCTTCTTCCAACGTTTCATGAAATACACAGACAATATAACGATACACACGCAACTGAGTCCCACTGGCAACCCTATCGAAAGTCCCAACACTAGCCCGATATCGGTCTTCCCGTTACTGGGGCCCTTGGAGTACACATTGTCCAGCAAAGCTGGCTTACCAGGGTGGTTCGGATTCGAGAAACTCTGAAACACCATTTGATTTAGAAAATAAACACACACAACCCGATTGTAATATAGAGATCAGCTTAGCGTAGCGTTATTACCTAATATCTATATATTGCTTATATACTTGCCTGAGGAACATGGGATGGGAATCCGTCCCAGGAAATAGTTGCTGCCTTTTTATATAATGCCCAACAACGCTCATACCAATTTAATAGAACTTAAACATAATCATATTCTTTTTATGTATATGTAACATAATCTTATAAAACTGATTGTTTTAACATAATGGTTGTAACAAAGTATCATAACCCCCCCCCCATCGTTGGTGATCACCAAACCTCAAAAATAAAGGTTGGCCCATTTTAATATCACTTTGAAACACATCGAGTCACTAATTCGTTTTGGAAGAGTTAAAGAAAGTCCCAGCCCCCCCATTGTTCAACAAAGAAGGTAGTAAGCTTAGTACCTGTTGGTGAAATGGCCCTGGAAGTTGAAACCATCGCCTCCATTGTTATTGCCTTGATGTTGGTTCTGGTTACCGTATCCCTGGTTTTGGTTCTCGTACCTGTTGTCGTTACCGTATCCTTGGTTCTGATTCTCGTATCCTTGGTTCTGGTTGCCGTAGCCTTGGTTCTCATGTCTGTTGTGATGTCCTTGGTTGTGGCCTTGGTTCTCATAACGGTTGTCGTAGTTACCAGGTCTTTCGTTATAGTTGCCTTGGTTGTTATTGTAACCACCAGGTCTTTCATTATAATTGTTACCACTAGGCCTTTCATTGTAGTTGTTACCACTGTTGTAGCCCCCTGGGGTTTCGTTGTAGTTGTTACCACCGTTGTTACTGTAGTACTCCCCGTTGTTCCCATTACTTGGCGGTCTTCCTTGTTGATGAGATGGCTTCTCTTCTCCCTTCATATAGGAGCTGGCCATGCTCATGAAAGAGGATAACCCACCTTCCTGTTGTTGACCTTGTGGAGCATTGTTGTTGTAACCTTGATTGTTGTTGTAGCCTTGATTGTTATTGTAGCCTTGATTGTTATTGTAGCCTTGATTGCCTTGTCCACCATAGTTACCTTGTCCTTGTTGAGGTGGCTTGTTGCTCTTGCCGAAGTAGTTGCTGGCCATTGATGCAATGCTGGAGAAAGTACTGGATTCCTGGTTCTGTTGACCATATCCTTGGTTTGGCTGCTGACCGTATCCTTGATTGCCACCATAGGATTGGTTCCCATAGCCTTGGTTACCACCGTACTGCTGCTGCTGCTGCTGCTGCTGTTGTTGTTGTTGTGGCTTCTGACCAGAACCAGAACTCTTGAAGTAACTAGATGCCAAAGAGGCAAGTAGAGCCCCAGTACCGGCACCTCCAGCCTGTTGCGCAGGCTTGTTTCCGGACAACATAGACAAAGCAGAACCCCAGTTGAAACCAGAACCACTACCAGAGCCACTTCCAGAGCCACTGGTCTTACCCATCATAGTACCCAAGAGAGCCAGTTTCCCCAACTGCGCCTGGGTCGAACCTCCAGAACTGGACATAAGGGCCCCCATAACAGAATCGCCCATACCACGCTCACCATCGCCCATACCGCGCTCACCATCACCCATACCGCGCTCACCCATGCCTCGCTGGCCCTCAGAGTGCCTCGACTTAACGTACTGCACCAGAGACTCCAGCAACCGTTCGATCATCGAGCCCTGACGCTCATCCGGGCCGGCCTGCGCAGCCCTCGTAAGCTTCGACACCGCTTCCGGGTGCTCCCCGCGCTGAATGTGGTCCTCAGCCTCGCCAATCCACCTATCAATATCCGACATTGCGTTGTTGTGTTTATTGTGTTGCTGTATTGTACTGTATTGGGAGGGTTGTTGTTGTATTGTTGTTATCGATTGTACCCTTATAACGACGATACCCAATTTTCAACGCGTACAAAAATTGGCGATGAGCTGATGTCACATACAAATGTTACAGCAGCGCAATACAGCAACGCAATACAGCAATACAATAACGACGAAGTATGAGCTATAGTGACAAGGTTGGGTGCTACATCCAGATTCCGAACCTGGGCCGCGGCCAATTGAAGTATGTGGGGCCTGTGGATGGGAAGCCAGGCCAGTTTGCCGGCGTTGATCTGCTGGCCAACATTGGGAAGAACGACGGGTCGTTTCAAGGGAAACGGTATTTTGCGGCGGAGTACCCGCAGAGTGGGCTGTTCATACAGGTGGCGCGGATCGCGCACTTGCTGGAGGCTGCTACGGGCGAGCGGTCCACTGGCAGGAAGAGCTATGGGAGTCTGGACCAGGATGTGGAAATGGACGATAGTGCATCTCGGACGCAATCGGTTCGGAGAACCAGCAGTAACGGTACCACGACACTCGGCACCAGGGAGTCCGGGGTGGTCTCTAGGGACTCGGTGATGACTGGCGAGCCTTATTCACCCACGCCGATGCGCAGCTTCAGGATAGCGAGTAGGACGCAGGTCGCGGGTGACTCTGAGCACGATGGGGACATTCCAATGTCAATGACAGCTGAAACGCCAGCGGTTGCCACTACGCCGGAGGCTATCCGGAGCCGCATGGCCGGCAGCCGCGATGAGGAGATGGTCCGCGAGTACGAGCTGCAGCTGGAGAAACAGCAGCGCGAGATCCTACAGTACAAGAAACTGCTGGACGACCAGCGGATAGTGCTGGAAGAGATCCAGCCTACGATAGACGCGTTCGAGAGGAACGAAAGGCGGCTGACGGCGCGTGTCAGCGAACTCGAGGAAGAACTGCGGACACAGCGGGAGAAATCCGAGAGACAGAAGCAGTTTTTCGAGGGCGAGCACGAGCAACTGCTCACGGTGGTGAACCAGCTGCAGGTCGCCATCGAGGAGAACGAGAAGCGCGCAATGACGACAGCAAGAACCAGCGGTGCAGGTGACAGCAACAACGACGAAAAACTGACAAGACTGCAGGCGGAGTTCGACACCGCCAAGACCAAGTGGGACAAAGAACGCACACAGCTCAAGATGCACAACGAAAGCCTCAGCCAGGAGTACCAGACCTTGAACAAAGAAGTGGCACAGCTGCAACAGCAGCTGAAAGAAACGAGTATAACATCCAACGGACCACGTGACACACTACCCCCTCCACCACCAGAACCAGAAGCACAGCAAGAAGAAGAACATGTGAGTACAGCTACTATTACACCTGAGAATGTGTCATTGCCCGTGTACAAGCCAGCCCAGCGCGGAGACCCCGCCGCAGGACGCGACCTCTGGTGCTACCTCTGCGAGAAACCCGGCCACCGCACCAGTGACTGCCCGCACGAGCCGGGCTCCTTCTAATAAAGAAAAAAAAAAAAGATAGTAATATATTAATATATTAATATATGAATATTAATATATTAGTTCTGACTTCTCTCGCTGTCTGTGTGTGTTGACGTACACGCACTGCGGGCAACAGCTTGAAAATTCACCGTCTCTGCGGCGGTTTCTGTGCAAAAAAATTTAACAACGTTTGCTTTTTGAAAAAAAAAAAATTCGATGTTTTCGTTGTTGGTTTGGAACCAGCTCAGCTCTCTACCCATGGGCTAGGTCCCTATTTCTGAATGGATGTTGATGAGTCAGTTTGGGTTTTGGATTGGATTAGTCATATTTTAAGTGGGATATATATATAACAGGAGGCAATTGAGAAACGAGAGAGGTGGAGAATTGATTATTGATATAGGAAAGATAAATAACAAATAAAATTACGATAAAAAAAAAAAAAAATGTTCCCTTTGTTGCCTGTTTATGGGGAGGATACGTTGCAGACTGTGGTTACGAGGCCTTATTTGTCGCTGTTGGGTCAGGCAGTGTTGAAAGGTGTGTCGAAGGATGGCGTTGTGAAGTTTGCCCGGGAGAGTGGTGTTAAATTCGTGGCTGTGATTGTAGGTTCTTCGCAGTTTAAGGACGACGAGGTCGTGGATATCCTGAATAACGGTGTTTCTGTGTTGTTTTTGGATGACGTCAAGTACCGTGATTACCTGGTACAGGACGTGGGTGTGCCCACGGAGAGATTGGCTCTGCTAGAGAACGGTAAGTACAAGACCCAATTCGTTATTGTAGGCGAGTTTGATGTGGCTAGCCAATTGGTTCCCGTGGAGACTGTGGACGAGACTGTTATCTCAACTGTTCTGTTGGAGACTATAAGGACAGACCGTCAAGATGGTCTATACACCACGCTGGTGGTGGACTCCCACGAGCGTTGTCTCGGACTGGTGTACTCTTCCAAGGAATCTATCCAGAGAGCTGTCAGGGACAGAGTCGGCGTATATTACTCTCGTTCTCGTAACGAGATTTGGGTGAAAGGTGCTACTTCTGGGAACACCCAGAGGTTACTGCAAATTTCAGTCGACTGTGATGGCGATGCCCTGAAGTTCGTTGTTGAGCAAGAGGGCCAGAACAGAAGCTTCTGTCACCTAAATACCGAATCGTGTTTCGGTGGGTTCACTCACGGACTAGCCAGCATGGAGCAATTGCTAAAGGATAGACTACAAAATGCTCCAGAGGGCTCTTACACCAAGAGACTGTTTAACGACGCCGACTTGCTGGATGCAAAGATCAAGGAGGAGGCAGAAGAGTTGACCGAGGCTAAGAGTAAATCCGAGTTTGCCTGGGAAGCTGCCGATCTATTTTACTTTGCCATGGCTAAACTGGTTGCCAACGATGTCAGCCTGAGCGACGTCGAGGCCAATTTGAACATGAAGCACCTGAAGATTACCAGGAGAAAGGGTGACGCAAAGGATAAATTCATCAAGAAGACTCCAACTGAAGCAACCAACAGTGACGGCCTGGAAAACAGACCCATTCACTTAAACGTCGTTCCTTTCTCTGACAAGGAAGGTGTCATCAGTGCATTGTCGAGACCAATCCAAAAGACTTCCGAGATCATGCACTTGGTTAATCCAATTATAGAGAATGTCAGAAGTAAAGGTGACAAAGCTTTGCTGGAATACACTGCCAAATTCGATGGTGTTGAATTGAAGGCTCCAGTTTTGGAAGCTCCATTCCCTGCTGAATATTTTGAAGGTCTAACTGAAGAAATGAAAAAGTCACTTGATTTATCTATTGAAAATGTCCGTAAATTCCACGCTGCTCAATTACAAACAGAAATCTTGGAAGTTGAGACCCAACCTGGTGTTCTATGTTCTAGGTTCCCAAGACCAATTGAAAAAGTTGGTCTTTACATTCCAGGTGGTACTGCTGTTTTACCAAGTACTGCTCTTATGTTAGGTGTACCAGCGCAAGTTGCTGGATGTAAGGAAATTGTCTTTGCATCCCCACCACGTAAATCTGATGGTAAAGTCTCCCCAGAAGTTGTGTATGTTGCCGAAAAGGTTGGTGCTTCCAAGATTGTGCTGGCCGGTGGTGCCCAGGCCGTTGCTGCGATGGCATACGGTACCGAATCTGTTCCAAAGGTCGACAAAGTTATGGGTCCTGGTAACCAGTTTGTTACCGCAGCTAAGATGTACATCCAAAATGACACCCAGGCTCTCTGTTCCATTGACATGCCTGCTGGTCCAAGTGAAGTGTTGGTTGTTGCTGACAATAACGCTGATGTCGATTTTGTAGCTAGTGATCTTTTGTCCCAAGCTGAGCACGGTATCGACTCCCAAGTCATTCTTGTCGGTGTCAACTTGACTGAAAAGAAGATTCAAGAAATTCAGGACTCTGTTCACAGACAAGCCCTGGAACTTCCACGTATTGACATTGTTCGTAAGTGTATTGCCCACAGTTCCATTATCCTGTGTGACGATGTCGAGGCTGCCTTCGACATGTCCAACAGATATGCACCAGAGCACTTGATCCTACAAATAGAGAATGCTCAGGATTACGTCAAGCTGGTAGACAATGCCGGCAGCATATTTGTCGGCTCTTACACCCCAGAATCATGCGGTGACTACTCTAGTGGTACCAACCACACTTTGCCTACCTACGGTTACGCCAGACAGTACAGTGGTGCCAACACGGCCACGTTCCAGAAATTCATCACCGCACAAAACATCACTCCAGAGGGTCTAGATAACATCGGGAGAGCAGTGATGTGTGTTGCCAAGGTCGAGGGACTAGACGCACACAGAAACGCTGTCAAAATCAGAATGTCCAAGCTAGGCCTACTACCTGAAAACTTCCAGTAAAGGAGATGAAAAAAAAGAGACATAAGGGAAGTTTATGAATGTATTTAAAAGATAATATTTTATACAGAATTTCTGTTCATATATACAATGTAATGTCATAATCTATGAGAAAACCGTTATGTTATTATCGTTGGGTCGTCTGCTAACCGTGTGGTGTACGGGTGCAAAGAATAATAAAAAAATTTTTTTTCTGTCGAAGCTCTCGGTTCATGAAAAAAAAAAAAATTGTTAAAATATCGATGAGCTTGGTATGTTATGAAATATTACAATGTGACAGTTAATTGAGAGTTTCTAACCTGATATAAGCAAGCACAGCAAGTAACGTTATCTGTTGAACGGGAAGGATCATTATAGAGTACAATATGAGCAAAAAAACAAAGGAAGTGTCCGTTGATGTGATGAAGAATGGGTTTGTAGTTGTGCCATTTAGACTGCCGGAACATCGTGCTTTGGAGGACCTGGCAAAGGATTCATGTCATCATATGTTTGTGAAGAAGCATCAATCCAAGGTGGAGGAAGAACAGAATTGTTTGTTTGTGGTAAATATCCCATTGCTAACAAATGTCGAGACTTTCAAGAAAGTGTTTGGGGCTATATGCGAACAAAACGACACGGTAGCACACATTGAACAGCTATTACACAATGACGAGTTTGGTCTACAGGAAGTGGATCTTTCAGCATTGACGTCGGATCTTATGTCTGAGGGGAATGTCAACGAGAAAAGATTTACGCCTAGAAATACAGCTCTATTGAAATATGTCGACGAGGACAGTCTGAATAACAGTTGGAACTCATTGAAGAAATACAGTACATCTGCAAAGAAGAGTGCCAAACTCATAGAATGGGAATACACGTCTCCCTCCATTGCTACTTTTATCAATTTCTACAAACCTCTGAGTATTGATTACTTGAAGGATGACATTCACACCTACATGACAGTATTTGAAGAAAGAGAGAAGCAGGCTCAAGAAGACGTTCAAAGCTCCATTGTGGATGAAGACGGGTTTACTCTGGTGGTAGGAAAGAATACTAAGTCGTTAAACTCTATCAGAAAGAAAATCCTTAATAAGAACCCATTATCAAAGCACGAGAGCAAAATCAAGCCTCCTTCTGCGGTAGACAAGAAGGCTAAGCAAGATTTCTACAGATTCCAAGTTAGAGAACGTAAGAAGCAAGAGATCAACGAGCTGCTATCAAAGTTCAAGGAAGACCAGGAGAAGATCAAGGTAATGAAAGATAAGAAGAAATTTAATCCTTATGCACACTAAGCAGGGAAAAAAATATGTATATTTAGACAAACATTCTTTTCTTTTCTCTCCCTCATTTAATTCTTTTTTTTTTTAATTTGGTTTCCATAATACTTTGCATCAATCTTAATATTTGTTCCTTTCTTACAGATCAATTCTCAATTATATCACGTCACTTGTCTTCCATCAAACATAGCAGTTACGAACAATTTCGGAAGAGTAGTTAAAAATAATTAGGTTTTATTTTTTTTTTTATTAAACAAGAATGAAGATATATAGTTAGATATTTATAGCAATGTCTGCACATTATGCGATTGTAATTGTAATATTCATCATACGATTTTTATTATTTTTATTTGTTTGTATTGTCGTACATGTGAAAACACAAGAGAGTCTTTATTATAGTCTTCCACCTGGAGTAATATCAGCTGCACTGAGACCGTTCAACATCCCGACTTCTTCGAAATCACCACGGCGACGCAGCATTATAGAAGGGTGTAGACCTTGCCTCTTCAAATTTTTGAATATAACCACTGGCTTCTCGTTCAGGTCAAGGATACGCTCCTGGTCTCCATATGATATAACCAGAACGTACTGTTTCCAGTCCTGATCGTTCAAGTTATGTCTCTTCATTGCGTTCTTCAATATTTTCTCACAGGAGTCCTCCTTCGAGGCCTTCAGCTGCCTGAACGGCTCGGCAGGCGACACCTGCTTGTTGGCACCCGGCAGTAGTGACGACGACCCGAAGTCGTTTGCGGTCTTGAATGTAGCCGATGAGCTCTTGTTCGGCAGCAGTGTAGGCCTCTCTTTGCTCCGCGACGCAGAGTAATGGTGGTTCTGATCGAAGTACTCAGCCCTGCTGCTGGTAGGCGTGGGCACCTGCGGAGAACCAGCCACCGCCGTGTGCTCATTAGACTTCTTCACTATCTCCAGCATATCAGTACGCAGCCCGGCATACTGAGTCTGGTAGTCAGCCAGTTTCTGCGCCACGGTAGTGTACAGGTTCCGCAGCACCACAACTATATCCTCTTCATTCACGGATGGGGTACCGGATACCGAACCAGACCCTTGAACCAGTTTCCGCAACTCAAGTCTAAGCCGTATAGCCTTCTTCAATTCCCCGCCAGCCAGCTCTTTACAATCCTCCAACGTCAATTCCGACAGCACGTCCCCGGCAACATCGTTCTCCCGCACGTTAACGCACAGCACGTCATCAGCACCAACGCCAAGCCCCGCAACACACCACGAAACAACATCCTCACAACTCCACACAATATGCGGCATCTCCCGTCTCAACGTCTCAGTCATCGTAATTAAAATTTGTCTTTCTGTGAAATTCGATTATTGATTTCAGTTTGATATTCGATTATTGATTTCAGTTTGATTATTGATTTCACTTTTTCCTAAGCTTATTATCTTGGTTGTTTTTTTTTTTTGCTCGTCTTGATTTTGATAGGAGATACTCCAATTCCCTTATCTCTCTACGATCTGATGTGATCTCAGAACTGTGCAACATTGCAATTGCTCAAATAGAGCTTCGAGGGAAGTGCGGGGGGGGGGGCTGGAGAACCCAGCCTTCAAAGAGAGAGGTCCCCACCAGCCTCGCTTGTTGCCCGGAAAAACTTTAAATTAATTTAAAATTACCCTATTACGTGTGAAATTATGTAATCAACGATATTTTGGGTGGTAAGGACTGGGTTGCTGCTGTGGTTTCTGTGCTGGAAGGCACCGGAAAAATTGCTTTTTTGTTTTAATTTCCCAGACGGGCCGGAACCGGAACCCCGGGGGGAGAGGGCGGGCCACCCAGAGTTTTTCCGAGATTTCTACAAATTAATATGATTATGACGTCATTTAAGGGATATATAGTGGATATTGTGTATATTAATCATGTGATTGTCATACACACAATATATTGATTTCAGTTTCTTTTTAGATGACTCTGTTGATCAAAAATACAAAATGTATATAAAGAGGGCAAAAAATGTTACGGTTAGTGAGTCTTGGTGTGAAGGTAGTTAATAGAAGAGCCATACATAGTTGCAATAGTGCAAGGCATATTATTAGTTACAGTAAAAGAAGGAATATCAGTTATAGTGCAATGTTGTTTGGTAAGAAAGAGGATAAGGAGTGGAACCCGGAGTTGACGGAGGAGCAGCTGTGGGTGTTGAAGGATAAAGGCACAGAGCCTGCCAACACCGGGAAGTACCTGTACAACAACAGGACGGGTGTGTACCACTGTGCGAACTGCGATACGCCGTTGTATACCAGCGAGACGAAGTTTGAATCCGGGTGCGGGTGGCCCTCTTTCAACGAGGAGATCAAGGGTGCTCTGAAGTACAAGACGGATATTAGCCACGGGATGATGCGCACAGAGATTCAGTGCAAGAAATGCGGGGGCCATCTAGGGCATGTGTTCAAGGGTGAAGGCTGGAACAAGAGACTGGGTCTGCCAAAGGACGCCAGACATTGTGTCAACAGTCTTTCTCTGAAGTTCAAGACGGACAAAGACGAGAAGATGGAAGTTAAATAACCATATCTTCATCCCCCCCCCCATTATGCATAGTTTCAGCACAATACATATTCCCATAATAGTTTAATACATCATAGTTTTAATACAAAAAATCAATACGAGAAAATAATCTTAATAAAACAAAGGACTTCTAATACAATAGCATATTACAAATTAGTTATATATATATAAGAAAGGAAATTTCTACAATTCGTGGTGGTCACCGAATGGGTTGGATGCGGTGGATTGGGGAACAGAATATATCGAGTGTGCCCTACCGGTATCGTCATCGCTATCACTGTCCTGGTAGGCAATTGAGTCTTCTTCTTCTTCATCAAAATCATCGTCTTCATCGTCGTCGCCTGGCTCCCCTTGGCCTAGCTTGTCACTTCTTTCGTCAAATTCAGTCATTGCGGTAACAAGCTCGTCGTTTGCTTGGATCAGACTTCCCAGGAATTCACCATCTGTGATGACTTGCAAGTATGCCAGCACCTTCTTTCTGATTTTTCTGGCCTTGTTGAAGTTATCAGTAGCCAGCATATCGTCAGTAGAGTATTTATCAGCAGGTAATGTAAGTAGGGAGTGCTTTAATGCCACGGAGGCAGCTAGCGCATCACTGATCACCACTTTGATCTTTGGTGCGTGTTTCTTGACATCGATACGGGGTATTCTGTAGAGTCTGTCCGCTTCAGTCAGAGAGCTCTTGCCACTACTCGATCTTGCAGTAGGTCCCGGTGCGGAATCGTCTTCGATAGTCTCAAACGGATCAGCCAAGTCATCCAAGAAATCGTTTCTTCTGTTTCTTCTTCTAGAGCCACCACTGGCACCTCCCTCTGCCTTCTTCCTACGATAGTCCTTCTTGACTCGTAGACATATGTCAGCAATCCTGCCAAAGGTCCTCGAGTTCCTCTTTCCGATGTTCGATATGTGCTCATACCACTGGATCATGTACTGGGCACACTTGGCAATGATACGAGGGTCGTACCTGGTCCCGTTACCGTCGGTGTTCGAGTCCAGCGCAATAACCTCCAGTCTGTCCAGCAGCTTATCATCGCTGTAGAGCACGGGGAACTTCAGCTCCTGCGAGATGAACAAGTCGAGTAAATCGAGCGACCGCGACTGCTTCAGCTTGGACCCGTACTTCAGCTTCTTCCTCAATGCTCTCGCGGCCTCCTCCTGGTTCACGGGCTCCCTGAACCCGATCAGATCGACTATATTCTCCAGCTCGACCTCGAGAGAGTAGTCCTTCGAAGAGACCGCACGGTCAATTGTCGTTGTGACAGCAGTGTAAGGGTGTTCCGTCAAAAACCCCATATATATATAATTTAGTTATTGATTGTGTGTGTGTGGGATTGTTATTGTACCAAGATATCAGTATTCCGGTAGTCATAATCACAAACACAGCACAACCCTTATTTTGTAAGATACGTATATATGATGTTATCAGGAAGAGAGAGAGGGGCTACCCTCCCCTTCCCTTCCCACACAAAGTCCGGGGAGAGGGAGGGGGGGTACAAACACCACACGTTACTAGTATCGTAGAAGCAGATGTATGTCACATGTACAATACCACTATACGACCCTACCATATACACCTATACGAACCACATGCTATATAATATTACACGAACAACATAACAAACAACGATAAAATACAGCTGACCATGAGTCATCCACAACGGCTAGGACATATGAAAATAAGTGACCGGGTAAAACTTGCAGTTGCCGTTTGTTGGTGCTGGTGTCTTTGAACACACACACACACACACACAAAGACACCACGCACACTGTGTTGGTGAAAAAAAAAAAATTTTTTTTTTATTTTTTTTGCATCGTTAGGCTCTCTCGATGCGATGCGATGAGCATCAATTTTTCAATTTGTAACAATTTTTCAAATTTATTTTATTTTATTTTGTTTTATTATTTTTAATTAATTCTCGAGACAATATTTCTTTGTGTTATTTCTTGAGTTTACATTGATTATATATTCAAGAAAGAAAAAAAAATCAAACAAGGAAGAGATAAATAAAAATGTCTGCTGAAGTTGTCCAACCTGTTGAAGAGAAGAAAGTTGAAAAGAGCTTGATCCCGGCTCCTGCTCCAGTTAACTCGCCTTGGAAGGCTGCTGCCGTGTCTACGGTTGCTGACGCTGAATTGAACGTCGCTGAGTTGCTAGATGCCTCCAGAAAGAGGAAGAACAAGTCTCCACAACCGGCCATGAAGTCCTCTGTGAATACCAAGTGGGTCCCAATCCAGGTCTCTATCACGGTGTCTTCTAACGCTAACCAGAACAACAACAACAACAACAGAAAGTCTAACAACAACAACCAGAACAACAACAACAGGAAGGGTGGTAGAAGTGCGCCAAAGAGGGCTCCTTCGTTTCCTTCCCAGGCCAATAACAACAACGCCAAGAACTCTGCTCAAATGAAGAGCAAACCTCATAGCAACCAGACCAGAAGACCTCAGAGATCTTCTTCTGTTAAGAAGAACGAGACTTCTGCTGAGGAGAAGAAGGTCGTCGATGAAGCTGAGGTGACAGAACAACAACAACAACAACAAGCACAACAACAACAACAACAACAACAACCGGAGAACGGAGAAGAGGGGCAGATAAATAACGAACAACCACATTCTAGAACGTACCAAAACAATAACAGAAGAAGGTTTAACAACAGCCCTCACCAACACCACAACAAGCAATTCAGAGCTGGTCCTTCTGCCGGTAGCAACACATACCACCGTCATAACCACACCGGCCAGCCATCCACGACCGGTCGTTACAACAAGTACTCCACCCGCGGCAGCTCTTCCCACCGTCCACACTACAACCGTCATTACAACCGTCCAATGGTGAAGATCCAACAGTCGTTCTACCCATTGCAACCTGCTATGATGGCCATTAACAACGTCGCTAGACAGATCGAATACTACTTCAGCGACGAAAACTTGGCCAAGGATGAGTACTTAAAGACCAAGTTGTCCAAGGATGGTTACGCTCCTCTAGAGCTGATCGCCAAGTTTTACAGACTGGTGAACATGTCCTTCGGCGGTGACGCTAACATCATCCTGGCTGCTCTAAGAGAAATCGTCCAAAACCCAGAAGCCACCGTTGAAGTCGCTACCGGTGCCGAACAAATAACAAGTGAAGAACAAGTTGATGCTGCTGCTGCTCCATCTCTATTGGCTCCATACTTTATCCGTGCCAAGGAATTCTCCAAATGGGTTCCAGAAACCATTGAGAACAACTTCGTTGCCGAAAATACTCTGTCTGAGGGCTCTCTAGATGCCTTCATGGTCCAGATGCCACCACCTCAACCAGAGAGACAACCAGAACAAACTCATAACGAACAAGAGGAACAATCTACTTCTCAAGAGGAAAACAAGGAGGAACCAGAGGAATCCAACTAAGAAAAAAAAACAGAAACAAAAACAAAGTAATACAAAACTTTAAATGTTTAAAGAGATAATTAAAAAATTATTGAACTTTCAATAACGTAACGACTGGTTGTGAAGAGAACGGATCAGAAAAAAAATAATAATTACAGTTGTGTTTTGTTTTTTTTCACCTTCCCGTTCTCCTCCAACGTGCATTGATTTTCTATTGACTTAATAAGAATCGAAATATTGTTATTAAGGAATCGAATCATCACCCAAATACCATTCAGCATATCTTTCATTACCAATCTTTTTTTTTTCTCTACCTCACCAAACAATATAATAAAAAAAAAATTCAAAAAATATAAAAAAAATACAAAAAAAAAAAATATAAAGAAATATCTTCATCCTTATTCATTAATATAAGATGTCTTAACTCTGATTGCATTATTCCATCCTTTTTTTTTTTTCATCATCCCTTTACTATAATTTTATTTTATTTTATTTTTTTTTTTAATCTAACCAAAACTAATGATCTTGTTCATTGCATAGAAGAGCTCTGTTCATAGGAACAATGTCTCACCCATTTAAAAAAAGAAAACAAGATCTTATTAATTTACGATTCATAACAAAATCCTATCTTTTTTTTTTTTTACTAAGTTTTTTTACTGAAACTATTTTTTATCTACCCTTTTTTTATTTGTTAATTATAAACATTATATATATATATAATTTTTTTTTTTACCTTCAATGTCCAACTTTAAGTACCATACAACTCATTATTATAATAAAATGAATTGAAAATAAGACCTTCATATATTGAAAACGGAACAGAAACCTACTCTTATAATCTTATGCTAAGAGAATCCATGGAACTCGCTTTAACATAATCTATTTAATTTCATTACAGAACCATCAGTCATACGAGATTGGTCTCAACAGAATACATAGAAACTCTGCAGATATAATATAATATAACAATACAATATTCTAACATGATATAATATAATATAATATAATAATACAATATTATAACATGATATAATATAATATAATATATTAATACAATACTATACAATGTGATATACTGTGATATCTTCCTGGTCCCCCCCCCCCACATAACCGGGGAAGCGTAATTAAGGAAAAAAGAAAAAAGGGGACATTTTTTGACAAAAGGAACCATCTCTGAAATTTGGAATTGTACAAAGCTGCCATATGTCCAAAAGGAATGTTACTAACACACTCCTGTTTTATTTTTTTTTGGGCTTTTTTGCTTGTCTTATTAGTTTTACACTAAGACAAAAGATCAACAACACGATTTCATACAAGGACAAATATCAAGAACACGAACTAGAGACAGGACATAGGAATCAGATCCTCTCTATTCTGGCAAAGCAAAGCAAAAATCATATTAGTACAAAAAACTATTTATATTTAATTCTAGATATAATTATCAAATGAGCTATGGTACGGTCACAAGTGAACGCAACGTTGGCAATATGGAGGCAGAACCTGTGCTAGTCGGTGCCGATGTGGTGAAGAAGACTAGATCAAATATCAAAGGTTGGTATATATATGCTTTTTCCAGTGAGCCGTTTGTGGTGTCTGCTGTGGCAACCTATGTTCCCTTGTTGTTGGAGAGGTTTGCAAGGATAAATGGTGTGTTGTTACATGATCACGAAGTGCCATGTCCAGCTACCACTTCTGAGAAGTGTGTGCTCGGTCTCTTCAATAATACGCTGTACGTAGACACATCCAGTTTTGCATTATATGTGTTCTCGTTGAGTGTGTTGTTTCAAACCGTTATTGTCATAACGGTATCCGGGATGGTTGACATGTGGAAGACTGTTACGTTCAGGAGCAAAGTGCTCACGATATGTGGTCTTATCGGAGCTGCTGCCACAATTTTCATTTCATTACTGAATGATACACAATACTACTCTTTAACATTCTACTATATAATTGCCAACAGCTGTTTTGGTGTTATAAATGTTGTGGGTAACTCGCTATTGCCGATTTTTGTAGAGGATTTAGTGAAGTTTAGACCAGACACCGAGGCTCTAACAGAGTTGAACTCGGAGGAGTACTCTTTGGTAACTGATGACACTGATGCATTGACCACTTTGATCAGTGGTAGAGGTGCTAGTATTGGTTATTCAGCAGCTCTTATCGTACAGCTAGTATCAATGTTTTTGGTACGGATGAGCCCCTCAAAGCAAGATATTCAATACGCAGTCTTCTTTGTAGGGCTATGGTGGGCCGTGTGGCAGTTCCCAATGTATTGGCTATTCAATGATGTGCGGGCAACAAATAGACCCGCTTCGAACAGCAGACTTGACTCTACCTACATGTTGTTATATCCATCAATGTCCTCTATATTTAAATGGTCGTCTCTGAAATATGGATGGCAATTATTATTCGAGGCATTCAAGCATGCACGTCTTCTAAGAGACGTAATGATATTTTTGCTGGGATGGTTTATTATCAGTGATTCATTGACCACAATAAACTCCACAGCAATCTTGTTCTCAAAGACGGAGTTGCATATGTCTACCACTCATTTAATTGCGCTCAGTATTACAACAATGGTAAGTGCAATGGTTGGTGCCTTTATGATACCACAATTCTTGTCAAAAAAGCTTAATTTCACACCACAAGGTACCATGCTAAGCATTATTTGCTGGGCTAGTTTTATTCCCTTTTATGGAATATTAGGTTTTATATTCAAATCATTCGGGCTAAAACATATCTTTGAAATGTTTGTATTGGGAGTGTGGTACGGTTTATCTATGGGTGGTCTCTCAGCAGTTTCCAGATCATTATTCAGTATCATCATCCCAAAGGGCAAAGAATCCACCTTTTTCAGTCTATTTAGTATAACTGATAAGGGTTCCTCCATTATTGGACCATTTATCATTGGTCTGATTACGGATAGAACGCATAATATAAGATATTCCTTCTATTTTCTCTTTGCTCTACTAATCGCTTCTATTCCTGTTTTCAAAACACTCAATGTTGAAAGAGGAAAGAAGGAAGCTGAGGAATTGAGAAAACTCGATATCAGCAGGGCTGAATAACGAGTCAACTTTAAAACCAATCATGATTTAGCATGTCCCGATTTTATTGTTTTTGTTTTTGTATATATATTATTTTTCTAACCTATATTTTTTTTTATATTAAATAGACATATTTATGGCATTAAATTGATTGAGCATCAAAGAAGAAAGAATAAGAAAATGCATACGTATCCTTGGGCTCATTCCTTAACCAATTTCCAAATTTTTACAAATCCGTCATCACCACCTGATGCAAACATGTTTTCGTTAACAGGATTCCAAGCAACAATATTGCAGTTTTTACCAATCTTTTTGTTACTATTAGCTGTTGGTGTTTTTTCATTAACATGTGCTTTCAGTACACCAATAATATTCCCTCTTACTCTGTCCCATACATAAACCTTCCCATCTTCGGAGCCACTAGCAACTAATTTATTATCATAACCAAAACACGAACGAATTATAAATTGTTCTTGCTTTTGGCCATAATACTTTTGAAGAAGTAAATTTTCTTTGTAGTTCCATAGTTGCATCTCATTGGATTGCAGATTCACTAAAAGTAGAGAGTCTAGATATGGATCGTATGACGTACCCATCTTGGGCAGCGAAATACATGTCATATTCTTCTCAACATTTAAACGATTCACTAATGGGTACATTGCTTTGAAATAGTCTGTCATGTAGTCATAATGTCCATCTAATTCACTTGGAAGCTTTGATATATCATATACATCTATTTTCCCTTGATGTGTCATTAGCATTAGGAACTTGTCATCATAACTAATTTTCAAATCATGCACTCTTGGGAATACTTCTGCAGTACTAAAACTAGAGTCTCTTGTACCATTCGAGAAAGAAGAGTTTACACCGTTTGGAGTTGTTGTATTAAGAGCGCTAATTTGGTGCGAGAGAGATGCTGGAATCATAGTATTCATGGAAAAGCATCCAACAACAGTGAATACGTTCAAGTCATAGATGGCTACTTCTCTATCAGGAGATCCTACTGCAAATTTACCTTTGTGAGCTTCAGTGTGGAACCAGTCGCAGCACCATACTCTAACCGGGTTGATTGAGTGATGAGAAGGAGACCCTGATCCAGACCTGGAATCAGTGGGAGAGCTAGTGCCCATCCCAGTGGTGGTATGCGTTGGTCTATCAGGTTGTGAGAGCGGGTCAGTGGTATCATCTTCACCTACATCTAGAGAAGAGGCTGGATCAGATCTCAATCTCTTGAACTCTTTAGCAGGTAAAACAAAGAATGAATCCAATGGATTTATGACTTCAGCAGTAATGCTATGTTCAGTTTCAGGATTTATATCTATTGGTTCACCATCCATATGAATGTCGTAAATATTAACAATCGCATTAAATGGACATGAAACCAAATACTTGCTATCAGGAGAGAAAGACAGATATAAAACGCACTGAGAGTTACCTGACAATATTTTGTAAACTTGAAAGTCTTTTTCAACGTCGTATATGAATATTTTTCTATCTGTAGATGCATCTGCAGATACACTGGCAAGATATTTACCATCTGGAGAAAACTGCAAATACCAAACCTCATCAGTATGTTGTGTCAAAGTAGTGTGAGACTCAAAGTTAATGCGCTGGAAATTGGTACTATTATCTTGTAACAAGTTGTACTTCGCACCTAGTTTAGAGTCCTTAGAATTGGTTATCTCGATAGTGTTGGTAGCTGTCTCGTCTGAGAGGTTAAAAACATCTATTGATCTTTGGTATTTGATGGCTTGTTTCAACAAGGTAAGGAGTCTACCTTTAGGTACTAAATCATTTGGATTAATATATGAAGAGATGGATTGTACTAGATTTTCTCTAGATTTGGTCAATGAGTTAGGCCATGTATCAGACCCTACCGTTTCATTGGGGCAAGTTATCAACGTTGACATCTCTCTCAATATATTTTCCGGTACAAAAGGATCCTCATCATCTTGGAAATCCATTTTCGACAGCAAAGGTTCCCATAATTCAATATATTTCCTCACGGTACCTCTAAGTAAAAGTAGAGCTGTGTTAAAATCCTTGTTTTCAAATATAAGTTCTAGGAATACCTCACGACAAATTAATATAGAGATTTCCAATATGCGTTTGACTTGATCCACATTATTAGATTTTACTTTCTCTTCCTCAATACACTTCGCAATATTCTGAAAAACCTGCAGATTTGTGTTTAACCTTTCAATTGTCTTCTCTGGGTCTATTGGATTCATTATAACATTCTCAATTTTCATTGAATTCATGGCATCTTTGGAATCTTGGAACCCGTTGGGGTTTGATTGCAAGTTCTTAAACTCGGATAAGTTGATCTCATCTGCTAGTCTCCCATTTTCCAAGGGAAGTTGAGCCAATACGCTAAAATCAATATTTTGGTATTTACCAGTCCTAATCCACCTAAACAGATTCTGAACAATGCTTGATTCAACTTGTATACCACCACTCTCATCCTGCAGCTTTATAGCAGAGTCCTCGTACCCTAATTCCTTCAAACTATGGATCAAAAGCTTGGTAAGTTGCACTTTATCAAATAATTGAAAGTCCTGAGTAGGATCTTGGCCCATTGACCTCTCATCATAGCCGGTTTGGATCGGATTTGTAGCAGTCATCTGAATGTTGTGATATGAAACCGTTTTTTTTTTTAAATTTTTCCAGGGGTTTCTTTTGTATCTTTTCTTGTCTTCAATTCTTCTTTTGAAATAGTTTATTATTTACCAATACTTGTCACCTCTGGATATACCTAATATTCCTCCTTGGTTTAGAGTTCAGGAAAGTAGTCATTAATTAAACAGGTTTGCTTACCCTTTAAATTACTGTATCGGGAGAACAGAAAACCCTTTAAGCCCCTCTGGCTCCCCCTCTCTCACACACACACACACTGCCGGGTTAAAAAAAAATCACGTGTAAGTCATATATGACTCGCATATAATATCGCATGGATAATTGGTAATAAAGTATATTTATTCACTATAGCAATGGTAGTATTATGTATATGTTTTGTATAGTTGGTTGTTTGGCTTTTTTTTGTATCTGCTCACTGATAAACCAGGCACGCAGTTCCTATTTCTACGGCCTCCAAGTTAACGTTGATGGCAATCTTCTTTGCAATCTCGGGTCCCAAAGGTGATCTCACCAGTGTTCTGATGAATTCATCCTGGTATCCTGGAAACGTTTCCATGAGACTCCCGTTGCATCCAACAGTGATAAATCCTGTGCCGAATCTACCTACGTTGTGCTCTTTCAAGAGGTTCAGGACCGTTGCAATCAGTGGCACCGCAGCCAGTGTGGCTGATCTATTTGCTATAGCTGATATCACTCTCTGGACAAGCTTTCTGTCTTCCAGAGTTGTGTTAAGCTCCCACTTTTGGGAGATCACGAGGTTAGCAATGGCCAAGTCCGGGCCGTCGTCGATTACAATATGCGCCAAGGTGTCGATGTCCATCAGGAAGTGTGATTGCAGTGTCTCTGGAAGACTTCTAAAATTCTTGTATTTTTTGAACAAGTGGCCCATCCTGTGTAGAGCCACCAGGACATTTCTGACGTTCTCCGCGATGAAATCAGCTGTGATCAGCCTATCGTAGCGATCCAGTGCTGTTGAGTCGTACCTTGTCTTCTGAACCACCTCACTCCAGCACGGACACTCTATGAACCCGGCTCGGATTGGGTTTGTCTTTATGCAGTTTGAGTACGTATTACCGGCGTAGCAACTTGCTAGTAGGTGAGTCGCTCTGAATCTCTTCGTGTAGTGTAAGAAATAGCTGGTGAAGTTTAACACCGCGAGAGACTCTGTGGTCCTTCTCACACAGACGTCCTGGACCCCCGCCACATGCAACTCCTCTTCAAAAATGGCGGCAAGCTCCCGGAACCTGTACGGGTAGTCCTGCACCACCAGCGGCAGTGTGAATGACGTATCGTACAGATGGGGCAGGTGGCACCGCAGGAACTTGAGAGTCACACAGCACATCCGCTTAGCCAGCGACCGCTCACTCCGGAACTGCTGCGGTGGGAACATGCAGCACTGTTGCTGCAGCACATGCGACCCCTCGTAGTTGATCCGCACCAGACACACCTTGAAGTACGGTTTCTGTAAATACACAAGGACTACGTCTCCGGCCTCGCGGCCAGACCCAAAGTTGTTCTGGAGCTGGATCACCTCCATATTGGTTGCAAAAAACTTACATATCTTCGAGAGACTCTTGTCGTCTATAGAATACTCCTCGACAATACTGTCGACAACCCCACTATCTGATCTCATTTTTACGTATTTCTATTTCTATTTCTATGTACTTAGTTGTATATTAATTTTACTTCTACTCACACACCACCACCCCTCATCATTTGTAGGCATGCTCCAGGAAACTGACGCATCGCCACGACATCCACCACCGCGGTCCCGACATCAGGCAGAGGGAATGTCCACGGCGACATGAAACGGGAAGAATCGCGAGCATCCCAGTCGATAGGAACCACAACACGCTGACTTTGACTCGCGACAACAAGCATAGAGTCACCAGAACACGCTAGCTGAGGCCTTATGGCCCGCACTAGCC
>JAJLXT010000096.1:28481-48964 GCA_030571395.1 Nakaseomyces sp. UFMG-CM-Y6046 | reverse complement strand
TGTTCACTTTAATTGCTTGGTAGTAAGTGGAATAAAGTGCCTCTTCTAGAATCCTTTCGCCTAGTCGGCGCGCACGGTAATCTCGGTAATTATTATTATCACAGAGAACGTGCTCGGGCCTATTATCGGCATACCTTTAAATGTTAGTCTTTGTACACGTAATAATCTTGTGACTGGTAAGATTATCTAAATTGTCACACACTAAAATTCAACATATTTCTCGTTCATTTCTGAACCATTTTCGGTCAATTAACATTTTGGCGTAAAAATGAAAAATATAAAGAATTTATAATCACATGATAGATAATTCATTCACATATACAAGAACTCCACAAATGGGTTCAAGCACATACTCTTATTAAAAAGCTATTTTACATACAGATAAGTAGCCTGTCACCTTTAGACATACATAAGAAGTAATCAGAAACTAAATTGGACACAACCAAAAAAGCAAAAAAAATACTAATATGCAAAAAAAATACTAATATGCAAAAAAAGGGATATATATTGTTAGATTGGAAATTATTAAGTTTATAATACTTAAATGTTACTATAATTATGCTAAATTATGACTATCTGAAATAGTTTATGGACTGAAATGAACCCAAAAAAAGAAATGAACAAAAAACAGGTGACGAAAAATTACTAGAAGGTTTTATAAAAAGTGAAAATAATAACATACATGCAAAATCATAAATTTTTGTTGATAGTTTCATTGATATTTTCAGTAATTTATCGGCTAATACTGAATTAACCCATGATTCTTTTAAAAAGATCATGAAGTTTCTGCTAACTTTTATTGAGAAAGAAGACATCAAAAACAATTGATAGGTAAGCTACAAGGTAGACTCACCAAATGTGAAAATCAAGAGCAATGGGATGATATTATTTCTGTTCTTAACACTCTCCCATACAAAGATGAAAGAATACCACCCATTTTGGAAGCTGGCTTTAAAATGGTGGTATCAAAGGAGTAAATACGTTCACACAAACTAAATATACCTTTAATAAAATCAAAAATTTTATTTTGACTATTAGTATATAATATTAAGGATTTCCTAACAAATTGTATAGAGTAGACTAGTTGCTTACTGTTGGTGTACACTCCAATTTCCACGATCCAACTCAATAAAGACATATCCAAATTAGACTTCCAATACATTGCTAAATAGAGAACATAATATTTAACGTATAATTTTCATACAAGAATATAAGTTTATCATTGTTATACAGCCTTGCTAAATAACCAATCTTTATTCATCTTTAATCCACATCTTGTCTCTTCAAAAACCATCAACAATGTTTGGTAATTTTGGAACACCTTCTTTTTCTAACTCTTTAGAAACTTCTTTGTCAAGACCACGCTTCCATAGATCATGATTTTCACCAAGTACGTAAGTAATGGTTTTATTCATATAACCATCTGGTCCCAAGTATTGCAACATGTCAATAATTTCATCAAGTAAAATTGCTTTACCAGTAGAGATACCATTTCCAAGACCTGGATGCTTAATATTAACAATATGAATATGAAAATGGTAGTAAGATGGTTGGTAGTGTACGAACACTCTCAACTCATCTGGATGAACAGCATAATTATAACAAGCAGGAACAATTGTTCTGATCTTATTGTAAATAGTTTGTAACCATTCCCTATCTGTCATTTTCAAGTCTCTTAGAGAGAAAATATCATCTCTGTACGTAATTGCGACTAGATATAATGACTCCAAGTTGTTTCCATCCCATTTCATATCTGGTAAGATTATAAAACTGTCTTTCTTATTTTCTTCCTTATAGTCCTTATAAACTACACGTTCAGCTTCTGCTTCACCGTATAATATATTATTGACCCAAGAAAGTCTACCCTTGTTGTGCATCTCCTTGATGTATGGTTCAACAATATTCTTGTAGGCATCAGGCGTCTCCTTAACCAAGTGGAAATTCTGCTGTTCATACTTCTTAACATGGACAGGAGTAGCTGGCCAAATCAAATTTAACTTTGCAGTTGGATTGTACTCAATATTCTGTCTCAACACAGATAAACCCCAGTAGTAGATATCATTGTTGGTAATCTGTTTCAATTCTTCAATACCATTCACACAGGAGTATTCCCCTTCACAATGGTAAAATATTGGCTTATTCTCGTCATCACTACCTCTTCTGTGTACAGTTTCATCAAACACAAAATGTGTCTTTTCAGCAGTTATAATTGCATCTTTACCTTCAATAGTTCCTAATAAAGAAATAACTTTGGTTTGAGGGTTCGAGTCCAAAACTTTCACAAACTGAAACTGATTGATCAAAGTACCGAAATCCTCACTATCACTAGAAAATTCACCCATTATTTCTGTATGTGTTTTATTTTCTAAACAGAATCTTGCTAATTTAATTGAAAAATCTTTTAAATATACTTAAATAATAATAATTAATTACTTTCCTTTATAAAAATAAAAAACAAACCCTTATTTGAAGAATTGATGATGCCCCCCTGCCCATCCCCCTACTTGCCCCCTACAAATTCGTAGCTAATGATATTTAAATAAATTGATTACGTTAATAACATTTTTAAAATTTTTCATTTTTATTTTAATCAATTATTATACAGTACGTTATCTATACAGATGGTAGCAAATATTCAATTCGAATATATAGGCACCCTTTTTATTCTCTAACATCTAAATTATTCTGTTTCCAATGGTTCGTTGTAGTTATAGTGTATATTTTGTTGAGAACATCAAAAATAATATCTTGTTATATCTTATTATACAAGTATTATCTTAGGAACATATACCAAATTAGAAATACCACGAAAAATGCCAGCATTACTATTGGAGCATATTGAGAGACCAAGAGGTCAAAATTGATCTTTTGTGCAGATTTCCTATATTTTTTACTGGACATCTTCAAAGAGTTACTCATATCATCCATTTTCTCCAGGGAATCACCTCTGTACAACAAATCCTCAATATTTTTAGACATAATCTGCTTCACACCAACAAGTTCCTGGTTCAATTGGTCTAAGTTATCCTGCACTTTCTTGTCACTGTAAGCCTTCTTAGTCTTTTGTAAGAAAGTATCAAAACTGGCAAATGCATATGGTCTTACAGTAGGCTTGCCCAGCTCATTAGAGTATGAGTGTTGAAATTCTACCGCTACATCACTCAAATAAGAGAATGCCAAATTTCTAGGATAGCCTGCCTCACAAACAACAAAGTAAATGACCTGGTTCTGTCTAATATAGTGAACCTCACATTCAGAGGACTCCAGAGTGGCCTCATTGGCAGATTGTGGTGTCATCCTAGATACAATCATCTTAATTCGCTTCTTCTGCTCATTCAACGATAGATCGTTGATATCATCATCAACAGAACTGCACAACGGTAGTCCATCATCTCTATATATCACTGTAGATTTAATCATATTCTTCTTTTCTTTTTAATGTTTTCTACCCTTTATATACACGCTGCACTCACACACCAATTCACTTATTTGCAAATCGGTCACTTGAAGTTCCAGTATAACAATAAAAAACAACACGATACTTTAACAACACTAATATATACTCAACCTTTTAATATGAGCTAGTTTTTTTATTTTTTCAGGCTGTCGTAGCCAACAAAAAAAAAAGAAAACCCAAAGAGACCAACAGCCAACAACAACAACAACAAGTTAGATTAACTTACCCTATCGCCATTATGTTTACCCTGCCTTCAATATGTTTACCCAGCCGTTAAAATTTACCCTGCTTCTGTAAATAACATATAGATTTATATATTGTTTTGTTGTTTGTTGTTATGGTTTCCCCCCCGGGAACGAAGAAATTTATTTTTTCGTTCAGGGCACCTTTGTTAAGGTAGTGAAAGCCACACACACACACACGAGCTGTAAACATACACACACGAGCTGTAAACATACACACACAGACATCTGTGCGTACAAAAACAGCAACGAAAGCTCCCTTTTTTTTTCCCTCTTGTTAGTTTCTCTTTCAGGAAACTATTGTGGGTGCAATGTGCAGGGTAATGTCCGGGTAAGAAAATCAGATCTGGGATGCGTTTAATTTTCTATTTCTTAAATTTTTTTTTTTTTTTTTGTAATTAGAATTCTTTTTTTCTTGGTATACGGGGGAAGGGGCGGAGTATAAATAGGCGCCCTAAAAAAAGTTTTTTTTACTGCTTACAACAGTTTTTTTTTTAAATTAAACTTCGGCGGTTAATAAATTCATTTTATAGTTTTTTGCTTATTATCTTGTTGTGTATTAATTATTTCCAATAACTCCTTTTTTTTTTTTCTTCTCAATTCCATTTGCTATCTTTTCATATACATAGATATATTCTGGATATTTTATCAATTGTACAGAAAAATAAAAAAAAGGGGAAAGTAAGAAAAGGGAAGAGACATTTTTTTTATACATATAGCCGCCAAAATTGTTTTGAAAAGAGAAACTGCAAGGAGAATAAAAGAAACAGTCATCATATATTCAAATCTCAAAATCTCAAGATTATTATGTTAGAATCATTGGCTGCTTCTGTTCTTAACAGAGTGTTAGGATCGTATGTTGAGAATTTTGATCCAACTCAATTGAATGTAGGGATATGGAGTGGTGATGTGAAATTAAGGAACTTGAAGTTGAGACAAGATTGTCTAGACAGTCTCAATCTACCACTAGATGTCAAGTTCGGTGTGTTGAATGACCTGGCATTGGTGGTGCCATGGTCTTCACTAAAGAACAACCCCGTGAAGATTATCATCGAGGATTGTTTCTTGCTATGTTCTCCAAGGGATATCTTCAATGTTACCGCACAGGAGGAATTTGAAAGAGAACTCAGATATAAGTTACACCAGTTGACCGAGTGGGAGTTAGCAAATCAAGCACGTATGTCCCTGAGCAAAGATGAAGACAACAGCAAGAACGCGTCGTTTATGCAGTCACTAATGAACAAAGTTATAGATAATTTACAAATTACAATCAAGAATATACACATAAGATATGAGGATAAAGATTGCCTGTTTTCCAAATACCCCTGTTCATTGGGCATTACTTTGAGAGAGCTATCTGCTGTCTCAACAGATGAAAACTGGGTCCCAAAATTTATAGAAATTGCACAACCTATTGCCCACAAACTGTTTAAAATGGATAGTCTATGCTGTTATTGGAACACTAATTCCATTTTCCTGCAGGATTACTTAGATGAGACGTCAGAAGGATTTGATCCACATTATACCACATTGTTATCAGAACTGAAGAGAACCATTGCAGGTGTCCAGAATGAAGAAATCCCAAACCATCAATATATTTTAAAACCAATTACTGGTGAAGGTCATTTGAGTTTGAATAAAAAGGGTTCGACGGATGAACAACCACATGCTGATCTTGAAGTTGTATTTGATGAATTCACAATCGGGATAGATGACTCAGAATATAGTGATTTCTTATATACCTTGTCTAATATTACCAGCAAATCCAAGAAGAAGGCTGCCTTGGTGGATAGACCTACGATAAGCTGTGACCAAGCTCCAAAATTATGGTTTAAGTATGTTGCCGAAACCGTTAGGGAACAACTGAGGAAGAAGAATGAGATGTGGACATGGGATCAAATCAAAAAAACATGTAACCAAAGAAGAGAATACATTGATCTATGGGTACAAAAATTGAAACTTCCAAATCTGGATACCAGTCTTCCAAATTTCGATGATGAGGCAAGACTTAATAGTCTAACCAGGGATTTGACGTATCAACAAATTATTTTATTTAGAACAGTGGCAAGACGTCAACATTTGGAGAATAGTAGAAGTAATTCTAGGAACTCCGCACAAGGGAACAATGCAGATAATAAAAAGGGAGGAAGTTGGATATCCTCATGGTGGGGAAATAAAGGTGACACTTCTGATGATCTAACGATGACAGATGAACAGAGAAAAGAACTGTATGACGCGATTGAATTTGATGAAGAAGAAGACGACGAATTTGAAAACGTTATAATTCCTCGTGAAAGAGTAACTCTGAAGTTTAAGAGTATATTAAATAGAGGTTCTTTTGTTATGAGAAGAAGTAAAGAGGATAATATTCTTGGTGAAGTTGTCTTTGAAGGATGCGAATTACAGTTCTCACAAAGAAGTGACTCCTACGTTGGTCAATTCTCCCTATCAGAGTTTAGAATCGAGGACGGCTCACCAAATAGCATGTACAAACATATTGTCAGTGGTAGAGATCTACACAAGAATGCAATTGAGGATACTGTTTCGAATAAGGACTCTTTGTTAAGCTTAATGTACGAGAGTAACCCACTTGATGGTGTCTCGGACTCCAAATTAGATATAAAACTTAACGGAATGACAATTTTTTACCATGTTCATTTTGTCTCTGAAGTTATAAAGTTTTTCAGCATGCCAGCTGAACACAGAGAGACATTAGATGCAATTATTTCTGCAGCCGAAGCAACGGTCGAGGGATGGACAACATATTCTAGGATGGGTATTGAATCGATTCTAGAAGATCATAAGACAATTAACTTAACATTAGATTTACAAGCACCATTAATCATCTTACCATTACATACACATGCGTGGGATACTCCATGCGCTGTAATTGATGCTGGTCACATTTCTGTAACTAGTGATGTGATTCCAAAGGACAAAATTAAGGAAATTATAGAAATGAGTCCTGAAGATTATGAAAATATTAATCCTAATGAGAAAAACAGACTAATGTTTGACAGATATCAATTAAACCTCCAGGATACGCAAATATTAGTTGGTCCGAATATTCAAGATACATTGGGAAGTTTAAGAGATAGATCAAGTCAAGAAAACTTGAGTGTTCTTGAAAAAATGAAATTGACAATTACATTAGATATGTTGATTGCTCCAAAAGCTTATAGGCTACCCAGATTCAAGTTCTATGGTCATCTCCCTGCTATTAATTTTGCATTCAATGATTTCCAATATAAGACAGCCATTGAAATCCTACAAAAATGTATTCCTTCATCCTTGGATGTAACTGATGATGATGAATCAATTAATGAAGAAATAATAGACAATAAGGAAATTTTGAAACAGCAGCAAAGACAATTAGAAGATACCTTAGAGATGTTGTCAAAGTTGTCAGAAGCAGAAATTGCCCAAAACTTCCTTGATGTTCGCTTCGATATCGACTTGGCTAAAATATCGATTTCGAAGTGTAACAATGTTGAAGAGATGAACTGTAGCAAATTAGTGGATATACGAGGTGAAAGATTCCAATTTGAGTTCTTGAAGAGAGTAAAAGACATGGACGTCAACCTTCAAATCTACTCATTAACCATGGAAGATTTCATTTCCAATCCAGATGAAGAATTCAAATATCTTATTGCATCAGAATTTTCAGGTTCATCGAAAAACACTGATTTGTTCTCTCTCAGGTATAACAGAAAACAAAGAATCGTAACTCATACAGACTATTTAATTGAACTTTATGATCAAAATGTTATTATGGATATGAAGAGATTGCAGTTAGTTCTAACTCCCAAATCATTATTAACATTAATGAACTTTATGATGATGACATTTACTGATCCAAATGCGCCTGCGGCACCAGCAGACGCTTTAAGACATAATAATGAAGAAAACGAAGATGCACCTCAAGTCATTGATATGACAATTAATATGGATGGTATGAACATTATTCTGAATGATGATTCTTTGAAGATTGCTACTTTGATTTTAAATGCTGCCAATTTTAGATTGGTTATGCTTCCAGAAAAATTGAAATTTGATATGAAAATGGGTGGTTTGGAATTGACTGATGAAACATCTGAGATGCTCGATAGTCAATCTTCATTCAGAAAGATCATTACGATGGATGATAATGAATTGGTAGAGTTATCGTACGAAACATTTGATGACACCACAAATACTAACAATTATGACTCAATTCTAAAATATACCACTGGTTCTATGGCAATCAACTATATAGAGTCACCAATTAATAGGATTATAAATTATCTATGGAAATTCCAAAAGATGAAGTCTTTTTTTGATTCTGCAAGACAAGCTGCCTACAACCAAGCACCATCAATTGATACTGTTAACAACATGAAACTTGATATTTTAATCAAATCGCCAGTCCTAAATTTCCCTAGATTAATCTCTGATTCCAGCTATTCTGATCAAATTCAGATATTCCTTGGTGAATTCTTTGTACAAAACTCATTTTCAGGAGAAGGTAAGAATGATAAAGTTAATCACATTAAGTTGGGCTTAAGAGATACAAAAATCAGATCAAATATCAACAATTTATCATCAAATATCGTAAGCGGGATGTCACTTCTATTTAATATTGTCAACACCCCCGTAACAATTAAAGATCAACCAACATTCCACGTTATCAGCGACTTTAATCCCACCTCTGTTATGATTTCTGACAATCAACTGCGTTATTTGTTGGATGCATGGAAAACAGTTTCAAATTCGTTCACTATCGATATACCTAATGAGGATGAGTTATATTATATGGCGTTTTCATCCACGTCACTAAGCTCGCTTGAAAATGCTGAGTCTTCAAAAGAAAACACGCCATCACCTGTGGTCACCGAACCTGAGTTGGAAGGTATTAAAATTGACTTTGTCTTCAATAGCCCTTCTATCATCTTAGGGTTGTTTGGAGAATCTAATGATGATGATGTAGTAACTAACTTCCAAATTGCAGAATTTGGTTTGCAGGATATGGGTTGTTCTTTTAAACTCCGTTATGATGGTACAATCGATGGAGAAGCACACATTTCGGCGTTTACGGTAGAAGACAAAAGATCAAGCTCTGATAATAAATTCTCTGAACTAATCCCTAAAACAGATGATTCTGATTATCAATTTGTAGCTAAAATTACAAAGGTAAAGCATGAGACGTTTAATATCACTAACGTATCTACAAATATCAATAGTCCTCACGTAATTATTGCAATGGACTTCCTCTTTGCTTTAAAAGATTTCCTACAGAACATCGGTTCTAGTAACGACGAAGTAATAACTGAAGTGGATTCCACTAGTGTGGAGTCTGATACCACTGAAGATACCGAGCAAGATAATTCTTCGTATATTGAAAAATTTGAATACTCGGTAAATATTATTGATACAGCATTCATATTATTAGCTGATCCTTCTGATACAAAATCTGAAGCTGTTGTTTTCAATATTGGTCAGATTTTACTGACTGACCAAAATATCACTACTTTGGCAACCAACAATGTCAATGTGTTTTTAACACAAATGAATGCAAAAAATAACGATAAAGTTAGACTATTGGATGACTTTTCTACCACCTTAACAATCGATAAGAGAGAATCTACTTTTGATAAATTAGTTACAAATGTTCAATTATCTGTCCAGCCTTTACTGATGCGTATTTCTTTGAGGGATATTAGACTTGCTATGTTAATTTTCAAAAGAGCAACCGCATTTTTAAAGAACGACGAGGAGCAGGATACTATATCTGATGATGATAATTTGAAGGAAGCAACTGGTGCATTTTCAAAAGAATTTGAGAAGAAATTATCAAAATATGTTCCAAGTTTGATAAGCAATGCATCAAATAAAGAATCCCAAGATGTCGATAGACTGGATATAGATGACAGTGTTGAAAATATTTTAAATAAAAAGCATAACGTCACAGAAAATTTAACTGCTGATTTTGGAGGTTTGAGGTTAATATTGATTGGTGACGTTCATGAAATGCCAGTCTTAGATATGAATGCAACGTCTTTGCTGGTAACAGCTAAAGATTGGTCAAATGACTTCACAGCCGATATGAATACCGAAACTTACGTGAATATTTTTAACTATTCGAGATCTTGTTGGGAGCCATTTATTGAAAACACCGCTATGAGTGCTACTTTCAACAAAAAACAAGGTAAACAAATGATTTATCAATTAATGATTGATAGCAAAAATCTTGCAGAAATTACATTATCTACTAGGTCTTTATCAATGTTGGCAAATATCCCAAAGTCATTGACTGGTGATTTGACATTGAAACCGAGAGGTTATCAAAAGCCATACAAACTTATTAATGAAACTGGTTTAGATCTAGATATTTGGATAGCAACTGAAAATTTGGAGGAAAGGAAGTCCTTGACGAAGCTAAAATCATATACCTCATTACCATGGGAATTTGAAGAATGGCAAACTGTTAGAGAAAGATTAAGCACAGATAACATAAATTCTATTTTATGTGCTGCTGTTGATGATGAGAAGTATAAATCAATTATAAAAGTAAATGCCACCGATGAAGGTGAAAATACTCATATTTTGAAACCTGCATTTAATGGTGTCCACAGTAGAATTATTACAGAATGTGTTTGTGGAGAAGATAATATCAAAACGGTAACCTTCAGATCTGCTTTAGTTGTCGAAAATATCACTAGAACCCCACTAATTATGCAAGTTATCCCTGTTACAGACCGTGCTAAGGAAATCATCGAATTTGAGATTGACCCAAGCCAGAAGAAATCAGTTCCTGTGGAATATTGTTATGATTCCAAGCTCAGATTTAAACCAAATACTGAAGAAGGTTATGATTGGCCGGTTCAAGACATATTTTGGAAATACCTTCTTGATGGTCCTGATTCCATAGTTTGTTTAACATCCGATAGTACTGGTCCCGAGTTCAATTTTGAGGTTACTGCATTGTACAATGAAAATGAACCATTATCTAAGATATATCCAAAAATGACAATTGTTGTATCTCCGTCGTTAATCCTTGAAAATTGTTTACCTTATGATCTGAACTTTCTTTTATATGAAAAGAAAGATGCTAGGGGAGGTTATAGATATCTGAAAAAGGAAGAGAGTGTTGCAATTCATGATGTCTCGCTAAAAAATTTCATCTTATTAAGACTAATTCCACTGATTGAAAACGATGGTTTATCAAAACCAGCTATTATTAATGCTCCTTCAAATAGTTCATTAACATCCGAAAAGACTGTACAAGTCACATTAGATGGGGGTCAGAAATTGCGACTAAGTTTACATTATCAAAACTTAGAGAAAACCAGATCTCAAATTATTAAAATTTATTCTCCATACATTGTATTCAACAAAACAGACCGTGATTTGTTTGTTAAAGGTGATTTGATGAATGTTGCTAAATCCAAAATTATTGAAGATGAAAATGGAAGATATAGCAGACCAAGTTTATTCTCTTTCGAGAATCCAGTTGAAAAAAACAATAAAGCACAATTAAAGTTTAGGGAAAGTGATTGGTGTAGACCAATCTCATTTGACGCGCTAGGTCAATCTTTTGATGCTACCGCCCCTATTCAGAATAAGGAACAAGAATTTGATATGGGAATTCACATTACCGAGGGAACAGGACCATACATGATGTCAAAGATAGTAGAGGTTGCCCCAAGATACATAATTAGGAATGAGCTTGGTCAAGATATTGAAATTTGTGAAACTGGATCAATAGATTCTATTCAAATTGCTTCAAATGAGTCCAAGCCACTATACAAGCTAAGCAACATTTTAAACAAGCAACTGATTGTTAAGTTCTTAGGTATTGATTCAGAATGGTCAGCTCCATTCGATGTGAACGAAGTTGGTTCTACGTATTTGAAGGTCTTGCAAAAGGGGTCAAGTCATGTACTATTAAAAATTAACATTCTTCTTGAAAAGGCCACTCTCTTTATTGTCATAAAAGATGGCAATAGACATTGGCCATATTCTATTCGTAATTTTAGTGATTATGAATTCGTGTTCTATCAAAGAGACCCAAGAATTATTGATGATGTATATGATGAAAATGATGAAAATTACGATGCTTTAGAATACAAACCGTTATATTATCGTATTCCACCTATGAGTGTTATGCCGTATTCGTGGGATTATCCTTCATCCAAACAAAAGAAACTAATAATCACTGCACGTAACAGAAGAAGAGAAGTTGACTTGGGAGGTATTGGAAACCTAAAACCAATGAGACTACCAGGTAGAGATGAAAATGAAAAGGCTGGTTTAGTCGATCTTAATGTTGTTGCAGATGGTCCAACTCAAGCCCTTCTAATAACAAATTATAACCCTGAAGCCAGTTTGTATAAAATAAGAAACAAGAAAAATCTATCCACAACTTCTTTGAATGGTTCTGGTGATGCCTTTGTTTCCGAAGACGACGAAGAGAATCTGCAAACTCGGGTGGTTTTATCCTTTGCTGGTATTGGTATTTCATTAATCAATGCACACTTAAAGGAAATTATGTATTTCAACCTGCAGGGTATCGAATTAAGATACAATGAATCAGATCTGTACAAAACATTTAGTTGGAAAATTAAGTGGTTACAGGTTGATAATCAGTTATTCACATCGTCAACACAAAATATAATCTATCCAACAGCTGTTGCTAAATCTCAGGAGGAAGTGGACAATCATCCTATTATATCAGGCTCTGTATCCAAGGTAAAAGATGATACACACGGGATCCCATATTATAAACACGTAACCGTTCTAATGCAAGAACTTTCAATTCAACTAGACGAAGACTTCATGTATTCATTTTTCGAATTCCTTAGATTTCCAGGTGCTCCTTGGAATGTTCCTGTACAAATTCCAAATATGGATTGTGTAAAGTTACCAGAATTTGAAGATCTTATGACAGAGGACGATATTTTCTTTGAAGTATTGCATGTGCAACCAACACTATTACATTTTTCATTTGCGAGATCAGATAAAATTGAAGAAAATAAAGAAGAAGTTTCTGTTGAAGAAAATAACGGTGCCATGTATTATGTTCACATGTTATCTATGACACTTGGGAACATTAATGATGCTCCAATCAAATTGAACTCGTTATTAATGGATAATGTTCGGGTTCCACTACCTATGTTAGTAAATTCCATGAAAATGCATTACGGCCAACAAATATTTTATCAAGTACACAAGATCTTGGGGTCTGCAGATTGCTTTGGTAATCCAGTGGGTCTTTTTAATACAATTAGCTCTGGTGTGGTAGATTTGTTCTATGAGCCGTATTTGGGTTATATGATGAATGACAGTCCAAAGGAGATTGGTGCTCAAATAGCCCGTGGTGGTGCAAGTTTTGCTAAGAAAACGGTTTATGGTATCTCTGACAGTATGGCTCGGTTCACCGGCTCTCTAGCAAAGGGATTATCTGTTACGCAAGGCAGCGAATTCCAGGCGGCTCGCCGGATGCAGCAGAGACTTAACAAAAATAGCCGTAATGTGTTTGCAAATTCTGCACAGTCATTTGCGGCCACAATCGGAAGTGGGTTTTCGGGTATTGCACTCGACCCATACAAGGGTGCACAAAAAGAGGGTGCAGCAGGTCTTGTGAAAGGTATTGGTAAAGGATTAATTGGTTTGCCAGCTAAGACAGTTATAGGATTTTTAGATCTTACGAGTAACTTAAGTCAAGGTGTAAGTTCTTCCACAAATGAAATGATAGTTGCTCAGATGGCGACAAGAGTTAGGTTACCGCGGTTTATTGGAAATGATCAAATTATCAAACGGTACGATGAATCCAGTTCTCTGGGTCAGTACTGGTTAAAAACCATTAATGGTGGTGAATTTGTTGACGATGAATACTTGACTCACGTTTTGCTTCCAGGAAATGAATTAGTTGTAATTGTTTCTATGGAACGTATATGCGAACTCAACATCAAGGAACTTTCTGTTATGTGGACCACTGAATACCAGCAGATCCAAGGTATTGTACTGGAGCGTGGTGGTATTCATGTGAAATTAAAGAGCCAGTCTGAGTATTTCATCCCAATCACAGACTCCGCACAAAGAAGGCAAGTTTATAGAAACATAGCCATCGCAGTGAAGAAATACAATCAGTACTGTGAGGCCATTTTATAGGACATAGGGTAATAGAAATATAAAGTTATGTTTTTTTTTTTTTCGATAATGTTCTCATAGTTCTTATGAATAATCATATGTCCGATTTAACGCAATTCGATATCATTACCCTGTTATTAAATGTTTCAGTTCTATTAATTTTTATTTTTTTTTTAATTTCAATAACGAGATCTTCTCCGGATCACCGGAAAAGGGGAAAGACCAATATTTTTGGATTCTTTTTTTTTTTTCCCTTCCCCATTTTCTCTTTTGGGATGCGACCGATGATTGGACCAGTCGAAGAGTAATGAGCCTGGGGGGGAGGACAGAGAGAAGACGCAGTAGTGTCCTGCAGTGGTTTGTCTTCAATAAGGGGAAGGGGGGAAGGACTCAGTACAAAGATGCCATTTTGGTATATACTAAGGGGTGGGGGAGGGGAAGGGATTGGAGACCTCTGCAATTCCTTACTACAGCTATTTTTTGCTACAGCAATTTCTTACTGCTGCTGTCTGTTATGCTGGAGTGTAATAATCTCCGTTCTGATTGGTCAAGTTTTTTCATTTTTTTCATGACTTGTTAAAATGTCAAATAATTTAGAGCTTTGGTGAGCTCTTGTTGTGTGATGTTGTCGTTTCTCAAATAGTCGGTGTTTTCTCTCTCTTTCTCTGTCTCTGTCTCTGTCTCTCTGTCTCTTGCACTGAATGCTGCCCCTTCAGTATCCAATGATTTCTGAATGTTTTATTCAACTTCCCCCTTCAAACCTTCTCAGAGTCTCGTTCAAGTAAAATACGTTACAGTAATAGCTGAGTGTAAGTGGGTTGTGAGTGACCAAATGTTTTATTTTGTATTTCTTATACATTTTGTTTTGCCAAAATAGTTGGTTTGTATTTTATTTTATTTTATTTTATTTCAACTCTCATTTTCCATCTTATATATTTATTTAGCTTCCATGTATTGGTATTCTGTTTAATTTACTTCCAAGTTGCTTTTGATTCCTTCTCCATTTTGATTTATAACTAAGTTTTTTCAAGTTTATTGCATTACTGAAGGTTAAGACCAATTAGTGAAAGCTAAAATATTAATATTACCAAAATAAGAAGGCAGTAATAAAAAAAAGTCCGACATATAGAAGAGACTTGACTAAAAAATCATATATTTATTTGAGAGATTATACTTTCACAAGAACATACAGATTTCCCCTTGTTTTAATTTCATTTTCAGACTAGATTTAGATAACAATACAAAAAATGATGAGTTCACTTTTGATGAAGAGAGGTCTTCTTGGATTGACCACAAAGAGAGGTTTGGCTACTGCTGGTGCCGAAGCTCCTCGTATGAAGACTTTCAAGATTTACAGATGGAATCCAGATCAACCAACTGACAAACCTCATCTACAGGAATACAAAGTTGACTTGAATGAATGTGGTCCCATGGTTTTGGATGCTTTGATCAAGATTAAGAACGAACAAGATGCTACATTGACATTCAGAAGATCGTGTAGAGAAGGTATCTGTGGTTCTTGTGCTATGAATATCGGTGGTGCCAATACTTTGGCCTGTCTGTGTAAGATCGATCAAGACCACTCCAAGCAATTGAAAATTTACCCATTGCCTCATATGTTTATTGTCAAGGACCTGGTTCCAGACTTAACCAACTTCTACCAGCAATACAAGTCTATCCAGCCTTGGTTGCAGAGAACATCTTACCCAGAGGACGGAAAGGAGGTGTTACAGAGTATCGAAGACCGTAAGAAGTTGGATGGATTGTACGAGTGTATCTTGTGTGCCTGTTGCTCCACCTCTTGTCCATCATACTGGTGGAACCAGGAAGAGTATTTGGGACCTGCTGTATTGATGCAAGCTTACAGATGGTTGATCGACTCCAGAGACCAATCCACCAAGTTCAGAAGAGAAATGCTACAGAACTCCATGTCTCTATATAGATGTCACACCATCATGAACTGTACAAGAACTTGTCCAAAGGGTTTGAACCCAGGTCAATCCATTGCTGAAATTAAGAAACAACTAGCCTTCGACTGAAGAGAAATAGCCTGCTACTTCTTTTCTTTTCTCTAGAAGAACCAAATGTTTGTTTGTTTGTTTGTTTTTAGTTTATTCATTCACCTCCCTCCCCTCCACACTTCCTACCTTCTTCTTTCCTTATTTTCTATTTATTTTCATCTATTTATTTAATGGTTTATAAAATTAAACCAACTTATATATAAATTAAATTATTTATTCCGTATCCAATTTGATTAAACAAAAATCTAGTCAATAATACTCCCCTCCATAATTGTATCTACCTTATAGTGATACAACGTGTAATATCATAGAATACGTAGAGGCACATGGTATATATATCACTTTTAACATTCTTGGCTCTTTTCTTCCTCCCCCCCTTTCGGCCGACGTATACCTACGTGAGAACAGTCACCGTCACAGAACTAAATGCCGCGTCGCTTCGGGAGGAGGGGTACGCGATGGAGGGGAAAGGGATGGGTGAGGTGATGGAGGGTGAGGCGATGGAGAAAGAAGAAGAAAAAAAAAACTCCGATCGGCCGACGCGACAGAAGGGCGGGAGGGGAGGGGGCGGAAGATTTGCCGTTTCTGTTGTGTGCGTCTCTTTCTCTTCTATTTCTCAAATTGGAAACACGCGGTTAGAGTAAGGAGAAACTTCCCTTTTAAAAAAAATACTTACTTTTTTTACTATTCTCGATTTATAAAGAAAACGGATTCTAGTTTCATCTCTGAAAGAAGGTTTGATAAATTAAGTAATGATGAAGTATGATGATTTCGTATATCAGTTACATCAATTGACACTACCTACTACTGCAATTGGTAAAGATGCTGTTTTACTGCAGTTTAAGCCCGCTGATGAACGTCGGGTGGATGGGCGGTTAATTTTCCTGGTTCAGGCGGTAATTCGGTTCTCTAGGGTCTACAATGAACCTGAACTGTTGGTACGATGCTGGACGTGTCGAGAGGAGGACGGTGTTGAGGTGAGTGAACCATATTACACCACTAATATATCTTCATTGTTGGGTATACCGAGCGAATTTGTCGTTGAATTGGATGTGATTATTAGTGGTAATGGTGACTATCCTTCAGATCTTTGGGGTCCTTGGTATTCGGTACATCCATGTGACACTGCTGAGATTATCGGGACAGATAACCGGTATATGGATAAGTATCTTCAACGGTGGGTTAGTGTGTTTTTGAGTTGGGTTGAAGTATTATAGAAGTACGGTAAAAAAAAAAAAAAAAAAAAAAAAAAGAAAAGAAAGAAAAAAGTTTTGTGTTTTTGGTGACATTAAATGATCTACACTTTTGGACTTTTCTTTTTTGGAGATAATAATAAAGATAATTATTTTTAGTTGGGGAATATTAGTATTATACTAGATACAGAAGTAAGGGAATTGAATGGTCTGAATAAACATTATAGATAAAACATTATAGATAAAAGGGATAAAAAAAGGAGCTTATAGATAAAGAGCGTTGGAGAAAGGAAGATGCTTCAGAGAAAAGGGGAAGAAAAAAAAATTAGCATAACTTTTTTTTTCTTTTTTTTCTTTGTTCTTTTCTTGATAAAAGAAAAAAAAAAGGTTTCATTAGTTTTCATTGCTTTAGCGATAAGATCCATGTTCAAATAAATTTTATTAGAATGGAATATTAATATTCAAAAATTTTTTTTATTATAAGTGTGCTTTTTTTTTTTGGTCTTTTTTTTAGTAATAGATTTTGTGGTTTCTATCCTAGATGCAATGCAAAATAAGGAATAAAAGAAGAAAAAAAAATGGGTAACAATTAAAAACAAACAAGTGCAAAGAAAAATAGATGTTTGAACATGGAACTTCGAAAAAACTTGTGAGAAGAAAACTTTGAAAAGAAAAAATAAAGATTATTGATACCGAAGTATCACCATCTGAAAGCACCTTTACCTTCCTCGATAAGAATTTTGATATGTGGAGGGGGGGACAACATGAGAAAAAACGTTAAAAATTAAAAGAAAAATTAAAATGGATTCATCAAAGTTATGATTTAACTGTGTTTGTCACTGACTTGTTCAATGTATGAATCTCCCAAAGAGGCGGTCTCTAATGATGATTCATCACCTAAGACAGCAGGCATGCCAAATGTATGTGGTTTGTCTCTTTGAACAGACTTGAATTGAACCTTCTTTTCATCAGTGTTGTGGCTCGAATGGACAGATTTGATCTTGGTAACACGAGGGAATCTGTTACCATCAGCGTTGTCAATATCACCATCTTCGGCGTAAGAGATTTCACTAAGGTCAGACATTCTTCTAGCCTTGTTTCTCTTTTGCCAGCCTGGTCTCTTAAACCACCATCTTTGGAACATTTCCTTGTATAGGGAGAATGGCCAGTTGACTGGAGATTCGTGACCTTGGTAGATTAGAACATCGTAAACTAGACCACCAGTCAAGGCACCAACAAATGGAGCAGTCATTGGAACCCAGAAGAAGTGGTGGTGGCTATCCCATAGCAACTTTCTGCTGAAACCAACGGTGTACAAGGACAATCTTGGACCCAAATCTCTTGCCAAGTTCATAGCCGTACCAGTTTGGTAGCCAAGACCAGAGTTACACATGAAGATCAATAGGAACAACATTAGAGGGAAAACATCACCAGATAAAGAAGTGTATGGATCAGTCAATGCAAACGTACATGCCACCAACATGGTACCACATAGATATTCAGAGACAAATTGTCTAGCAGAAGATAGATATGGCTTTGGAACGACACAGAACATAGAAACAACTGGCTCACTGTTGAAATGGTCATCGTAGTTTTCCTTGATAACCTTCTTGTAGTAGCCATAAGCAATTAGACCGCCAATGTATGCACCAAACAACTGACCGAAGAAATAGAATGGTATTTTCTTTGCAGGGAAACCTCTGTAAACAAAATTGGCCAATGTGATAATTGGGTTTAAGTGACCACCAGAAACTGCACTACCACCTGCACAGAAGTAGCCCATAACAACGGCAGCAGCCCAACCAAAAGCAATATCGTCAAAAGTACCGGAACCTGTGGAACTAACCAATTTTGTCAAATTCTCAAAAGCTTGCTTCTCACCTGGACTCAAATCAGATGCAGACAAATCGTCCATAGCAGCAAGATAAGCATCCTGTTGAGACTTACCACCAGCATTTACTTGGATGACAACAGCAGAACCGAAAATAATCATAACCATGGTACCCATGAATTCAGCCAGGAATTCCTTTAGGATACCACTCTTAACCAAGGACCATCTGTTAATTGGATGGTAAGTAGAAGGTAACACAGTTGGAGTTTGAGGGTTCTGGTATAATGTTTTTGGTTTAACGATGATTGGAACAGACGCATTACCAGGGTTTGGACCATCTGGAGGTATCTCATCACCTCCTGCAAGACGTGATATAAATGAATGAGCTCTCTCTCTTCTGCTGCTTCCATAAACTTTAGCACTCTCGCTGTCAGGATGAGCATTCTCTCTGACAGAAATATGTTCATCCATATTGTCAGTACCAGATGCACCTTGGTTCTTGTACAAGTTGCCTAGATTTAAAACGTTAGCAGAAACTGTTGTGTGATCTCTACCACGCAAGTGGTCAGCGTGTACACTACCGTGTATGTTCACACTGCTGGCAGTAGCAGTTGCCATATCACCAGTCAAGTGGTTTACAGGACTGCTAGGTCTAGCAGGACTTTGCGCAGCACTGTTGTTGTTGCTTCCAATTAGTTGTTGAATAGGAATATTAGAGTTTGGAACAACCTCTTGGATTGGATAGGAGTTTGCCGCACCGATGTATTCTGGGATGTATGAAGCAGTTGGTCTCGTGAATGGTTGAGGAGTGTAGTCCTGCATCTCAACGTCAAAATCTTCACGAACATGGTTACGGTTAGGTTGTTCATCTCTCTCTCTTTCTTCATTAGCGAGGTGTGCGTTCACCTCGTCCATACCATGGTGACTTCCTTCTCCAGGACCAGACATGGTTTATTAACAGAATTAATAGATGCTTTGAAGTATTTTTTTTTCAAACTTGTATAAGTTTTGGTTTGATTTCTTCTATGACAAGAAAAGACTAGAAATAGAGATCCTTTAAAAGAAGAAATTGTTTTGGGTAGAAAAACCGGAACACTTGCCCTCTATTTATATTTGAATTTCGAACTCAAAAAGATGAAGTTTTTTTTTTGAAAAAGCAAAATAATGTTAAATGCGGGGTTGCGAGATCAGCCTTTCCTAGATTAATAATAATTCACTAAGGATTTTTCACAGTTCTTGTCCTTAATATGTCTCCCTAGTTCTAGTTGTTGTTTTTTTTTTGAAGGAAAAAAAAATAAAAAAAAATTTTTTTTTTCCCGCCAAATTTGCCCTTTGTCAGCTCTTCCGTACAGGATATTCTAAGGAAATGAATCTTTCCGAATTTCAAAAAATGGATAATTGTCTTTAATACGGATAAGGCGTTTGCTTACTTGCTAAGACAGCACCGATCCCTACTTTCTATATCAGATATCTTGTTCTACTGTGATTTTCCTCTCACTGTCTTATTTCTTTTTAAGAAAAAAAAATGTCCACAACTACAGTATTCTATGCTTTGAAAAAAAAAAAAAAAAAAAAAAAAAAAAAGATATTAATTAGAAGGGGGATCCCCCC
>JAJLXT010000096.1:0-28381 GCA_030571395.1 Nakaseomyces sp. UFMG-CM-Y6046 | reverse complement strand
TTGTCCAATCCGAAGATATGTAGTGATTTGGTCAGCATACGGCTGTTTGTCTTTATTCCCCCCAGTGTCTAGTAAAATGTTTATACATTACCTTTTTGTTTGGTATTTCCAGCTTGTTATACAGTCATTTCTTACAGGAGTGAAAAGGAGGGGTATAATTTCACACTTTGAGGGACACAATAATTCAATTCTATAAAAAAACAAACAACAACAGAAAATATTCAAACAGCCCTTCCGGATTCTCGGCAGGGCTAACGTTTAGGCGTACGTGTGGCTTCTGGAAGGGCTTTGGAAGGGCTGTAATACAATCATCTACAAAATATAGGACAAGGAAGCCAGAAGACTACAGAAAGACCCTGTGGGGACGAGGGGTGGTGTCTACCCCACCCCCGCAATTTTGCAGAAATCATTTCTCCTACTACTTCTTCTATTTTCGGTAAAATTGAAAAAAAATAAAAAAAATTTTTACAACATAAAAAAAAGGAGAAGAACACCTTTCCTTTTTTTCTTCCACGGGGGAAAATTTTTTTTTTTTTTTTTTTTTTTTTTTTTTTCATAGTCCTACAGCGAAATGTTAAAAGAAGATTAAGAAAAGAAACGGCTTGAGTATTATTAAATCCGATATACAGATTGATTTCAAACAGAAAAAAAAAAAATAAAAAAAAAAAAATACACACAAAAAAAATATGACAAGTCATTGACAAAATAACATTTCCTGATAAGGTTAAATATTTATCAAGGAAGCAATAAATAAATAAAAATAAAATAAAATAAAACTAGTATGGTGTCAAGGACAATTCAATATGCTATTTTGTGGGGAAAATAACTTTCTTATTAAGATCAGGAAATGTATCAATGACCTCCGAGATTTCATATGGTCTGATTATTCCCCCCGCGCCCCCTCTTGTTCTCCACAATTTGACGATGTGTAGTTCTATCATTTTGGACTTTCATTCATCAGACGACTGATTACATCTCGGATGATAAGAAACATCCGATAATACGGTGCAAAGAGGCAACTTTGCAACTGAACGATGATGCAATAAATAAAAGAAGCGGTTATTGCAAGTGGGGTATTACAAGGTGATTGTATATATATATATAAATAAGAATCACTAAAAATCAGAGAGAGAAAGAAAAAATAGAAAATATAAAATAAAAATGACTCTGCGGTTGAAGATGTTTCCAAATTACTCATCACATTTGAAATAGAGGTAAACTATATTAAAGAAAACAAAATGTGTCATAGCTTTGCTGCCTTAATCATAATATAAATGTGTCATAGATCGAGTCCGGATAGAAACATTCGTAGAGAAAATATTTAGCAGGGTAAGAGTTTTCGGTGTTTTCCAGAGAAGAAAAAAAAATTTTCACTTGCAGATTATCAGGTGATGAGCTATGAGTATATAAACTGTAGATGTAACTATGATTGCAGATTATTTGCTTCTTATCTTTTTCAATATTAGAACATCAATTCCAAAGGAAAAGGGAAATAAAAAAAGATGCCGAAGTCCAGAGAATTTTGGAACTTCGATGATATCACTGAATTTGGAAGAATTGAAATCCTGAATAACTATGTACCGACAACCTTGGCTATCGGAACACTAGTTGTGCTGGGCCACCAAATGTGTTCACGTTATTATAGATATAATGTTAAAAAAGTAAAATATGTACCCAGTCTTAGTCAAAAGCTTAACAACGCACCTACTTCTGATGAAGAAACACCATTGACTCATGATGGGTTTAATAGTTACGGAAGTGGTGAGGCTACACAAAAGGGTAAATCACTTTATGATAAGCATTTCTCTATCACTAATATCGAATTAGATGATTCTAAGGGTAAGTATCATCTAATTAGACGGAATACCTTTGAAAAATTCAGAACTATAGCAGAATTTGGGATCGTTACCTTTCAATTCATTCTGCATTGGTCTATACTAATCAATAGAAATTCATTGGAAGGTGATTTAGGAAAGTTGCATGCTAACCGATTGTTATTAAATTGGACAATATTATTATGTCTTGTTTCATTACGTGTTCTGAACATTAATCAGACTAACAAATTTGTTACGAAATATGCTGGAAATATCTGGAATATTTCTTGTGCAAACTATTTACTTAATTTTTTACAGCAAATTCTACCATTTAGATCTACATTGATTCATCACATAACTGACCCCAACTCTGCAAGATATTATAAGGGACAGTTCTGGATTAGTTTAGTACTGTTCACGTTGCTATGTACATCTCCAATTGGTAATGAAATTCCTGTCATTTATCAACCTGATCTTGATAGAAAACCTTCTCCTCAGCCAAACTCATCATTATTTTCTTTGATTACTTATAGTTGGGTTCAAGACTATATTAAACTAGCTTATAAACAAGGAGGTTTGAATTTAGAAGATATTTGGTCCAATAAATTTGACGACCTTTCTATCATTGTTGTGAGAGATTATAAGAAATACACTGACCGTCCCTCCATGAAGACTGCTAGATTTGCCTTCTCGTTGCTAACTTATTTTTTACCCATATTTCTAGTGCAATTTTCATTAACCATTATTTCTGGTTGTATGAAATTTGTACCATCTTTGCTCTTGAAGAATATTCTTGATTTTATAGATGATAGAGAAAAGGGGTCTATGAATTTGGCGTGGTTCTATGTCATCGCCATGTTTGCTTCCACTGCTGCCGTCGGTATATGTGACAATATTGCCCTTTTATTGGGAAGACAAGTATGTGTGAGAATGAAAACGATTATCATTGGTGAAGTTTATAGTAAAGCGTTAAGAAGAAGAATCACAAAACAATCTACGAAAGAATCTACTGAAAACGAAGATGATTTGATAAAGCACGATGAAGTCTCCCCTCAAGAAGTCAACGATGTAACGCATAAGGATGGAGACGAGGAAGCTGATACTGGTAGCATGGGTCAAATTATTAACCTGATGTCTGTTGATGCATTGAAAGTGTCAGAGATGTGTGCTTATTTACATTATTTCTTGGAAACATTTATCATGCTTACTGCTGCCTTGGTATTGCTATACAAGGTTCTTGGTTCATCAGCTCTGTTAGGTATTTTTTTGACATTGGCGGTTATTCCAATTAACTTTCAACTTTACAACTATATTGGTTCTTTTGAACAAAAAAGTTTGGAATACACTGATAAACGTATTGAAAAGTTGAATGAATCATTCCAAGCTATTAGAATTATAAAATACTTCTCATGGGAGGACAAGTTCAAAGATGGTATCATGAAGATTAGGAAAGTAGAACTTGATTACTTATGGCAGAAATGTGTTGTTTGGAGTTGTGTCACTGTCTCTTGGTTCTTTACTCCTACTTTAATTACAGGATGTACATTTGGTTACATGATTTTTGTTCAAAAGCAACATTTGACAACGGCTTCAGCATTCACTGCTCTGTCATTGTTCACAATGTTAAGGGATCCATTAGATATGGTTTCTGACATGTGTAGTTACTTGATTCAAACTAAAATCTCATTGCAAAGAATTCAGAAATTTTTGGAGTCTGATGAAACTGAAAAATACACACAATTAAAAGTTGATCCAAAGGGAGGAAGGTTGGCATTCGAGAATGCTACAATTACTTGGGATAATGAAGAAAACACCTTTGTTCTTCGTGATTTGAATATTGAATTCAAGAAAGGTAAACTTAACGTTATTATTGGCCCAACTGGTAGCGGAAAAACTTCGATTTTGATGGGTATTCTTGGTGAAATGCAACTGAAATCTGGTAATATAATTGTTCCAAGTCTAAAGCCTAAATATGAGGAAATTCAAGACATAAACATTATGAATAATTCTATGGCATATTGTTCCCAGGCTGCTTGGTTACTGAATGATACTGTTAGAAATAATATTCTTTTCAGTAGTCCATTTGATGAGGATAGATATAACGCAGTTGTGGAAGCCTGTGGTCTTAAGAAGGATTTTGAAATTTTGCAGGGTGGCGACTCCACCGAAATTGGTGAAAAGGGTATTACACTCTCAGGAGGACAAAAACAGAGAGTTTCATTGGCTAGAGCCCTCTATTCTAATGCCGGTTATATTTTATTAGATGATTGTTTGAGTGCTGTTGACTCGCACACGGCGGCCTGGATTTATGACAAATGCATCACTGGACCACTCATGGAAAATAGAACTTGTGTTTTAGTAACTCATAATGTTGCCTTAACTATGAAAGATGCAGATTTTGTGGTTATCATTGACGATGGTAAAGTTAAAGATCAAGGTACGCCAATTGATTTGTTGGCTAAGGGACTTTTGGGCGAAGATGAATCGATGAAAAGTACCATTCTTTCCAGAGATAACTCTACGGTCTCTTTGAAAACACAAAGCAAATTGGTTGCAAATGCATTGAAACCAAAAGAGCCTTCTGCATCACCTGCTCCACCTCAAATCCCTGGAAATGCAGGAAAGTTGGTGGAAGAGGAGAAAAAGTCAAGTGGTTTTGTTTCTTACTCGGTATATAAGTGGTTTGTTGAAATGTATGGTGGTTGGTGGACAATGTTCTCATTAGCTGCTATTTTCACTATCATTTTGATGTTGCAAATTGGACAGGCATGGTGGGTTCGTCATTGGACGATGACAGCATTTTCAGATAAAAATTCAGAAGATACATATAATTTTATTTCTCGCAAATCATGGATATATGCAGAAAATGCAAAGAACAGAACAGTTGATGTGAAGAGAAACAGTGAAACACCTAATCCTAAAAGTATGGCCTTTTACTTAGGTGTTTATTGTTTAATTGGTGTATCACACTCTCTGATTGGTGGTGTGAAAACTTTACTAAACTCATTATATGGTTTGAATGCTTCCAGAAAGATTTTCAATGCCCTTCTGGATAATGTTTTACATGCTAAGGTCCGCTTTTTTGATGCAACGCCTATTGGAAGAATTATGAATAGATTTTCTAAGGATATGGAAGCTGTGGATGAACAAATACCACCATATATTCAGGGTGTCTTTTTCTCTGGTATTGAAACTATTTTGACTTTGATGTTAATTAGTTTCATTACACCTAAGTTCACTGTAGTTTCGATAATTATTGTTGTTTCTTATGGTGCTGTCGGATACTTCTATTTGAATACTTCACGAGAATTGAAGAGATTAGAGTCCATAACCAAATCACCGATTTTCCAACATTTCTCGGAAACTCTAATAGGTATCTCAACAATTCGTGCTTATGGAGATGAAATGAGATTTATCAGGGAAAACTTGCTGAAGATGGATAAGAACAACATGGCCTTTTTCTACCTGTGGGTTGTTACTCGTTGGTTGACTTTACGTGTTCATATAATTGGTGCAGGTGTAATTTTTGCATCTGGTTGTTTCATTTTGTTGAGTATCGATTCAATTGATGCCGGTTTAGCAGGTATTTCCTTGACGTACGCTATTTCGTTTACTGAGGCAGCGGCATGGTTGGTTCGTGAATACTCGGATCTTGATATGAGCATGAACTCCGTGGAAAGACTTCAAGAATATATGAATGTGGAACAGGAGAAATTTGAGGCTAGTGGAGATAAAGCTGTAGTCCCTCACCCTAAATGGCCTGATAAAGGTAAGATTGAAGTTAATGGTTTATCTTTGAGATATGCTCCCGAATTACCTCATGTTATTAAAGATGTTACTTTTACTGTTGAATCGAAACATAAGGTCGGTATTGTTGGTCGTACAGGTGCCGGTAAATCTACCATTATTACAGCATTGTTTAGATTTTTGGAAGCTGATTCTGGGTATATCAAAATGGATGGTATTGACATTGCAGACATTGATTTGAAGAGACTACGTCGTTCTATTACCATTATTCCTCAAGATCCTACTCTCTTTGCTGGTAGTATCCGCAGTAATTTGGATCCATATAATGAATTTAGTGATGAGCAAATTTACACTGCTTTGAAGAGAGTTAACCTTATTAGTCATGAAGAGATGGAAAATAGTAATGCCGACGTACAAAGCAATTCTTCTAAAAATATTAATAAGTTCTTGAATCTTGAGAATGAAATTACACAAGGTGGTAGCAACTTCTCTCAGGGCCAAAGACAACTGATGTGTTTGGCTAGGTCTTTGTTACGTATGCCAAAGGTGATTCTGTTAGATGAGGCAACAGCGTCTATTGATTACGACTCTGATGCAAAAATCCAAGAAACAATTAGAACTGAGTTTGTTAACAGTACTGTTTTGACAATTGCCCATCGATTACGTTCTATTATAGATTACGATAAGATTTTGGTCATGGATGCTGGTGAGGTTAAGGAATACGACCACCCATATTCATTGCTACTGAACAAGAACAGTATATTCTATAGTATGTGTGAACATAGTGGAGAGTTGAGTGTTCTTGTTGAACTAGCAAAAAAATCTTTTATGGCCAAGTTGAACAATGACTCTAAAAATAAATGAATCTCTATTATTTTAATGCCCTTAATATGATCTTTTTAATATCATTATTGTTGTGATTACTTTACTATTTATTAATTTATATTTGTATTTTGTATTTGCATTTTTCATTGTCTTCGTAATATCAATTATTTATTTATTTATTTATTGTACCTCACGTGTCTTTCTTTGAAATTTCAATCGTTTCTATGAAGTTATTGTATCTCTCCCACCGTATATGTAGTCTCTTGGCGAGAGCCATGGTGCGGACTATTAACATATCACAAGTTTGGAATATTTTAGTCAGTGAGATATCGATCTCCTTTGGTCGGAGTGTAGTAGTATCAAATATCAGGGAATCGCGATACATATTTTCTAATTGAATGAGATAATTAGCCATGTAATCCAACCTTTCAATAATAACTATCACGTCTTTGTAACAGCAACTATCAGCACCCTGGTTATGATGATCTAAGTTACAAGTTAGTAAGTCTAGTAGTAATTGTGACTCCACTGTAGTGTCTCCAATCCATTGTTTCAATTTCTGAGTTATCTGGTTCAATACAGACGTAATGTCACTATCATCATCCTGTAATGACAATGTATTTTCCAGTACAGTTATTCTTTCCTCCAACACATTCATATAAATATTTTACCTTCTAAAAACAAAGAGAGAAACAGGGGAAAGAGAACTAAAGAATACAAAGCTCCTGTAACAATATAACCGCCATCACTATCTACAAACCACCCTAAATACTATATAACGCTATAGACTTGCTCAAAACAATGTACTTCCCTCCCATACAAAAAAAGAACTTTTAGCAAGCAGAAAATAAGAAATACATAATTATATCATATATCACGTAATTATCACAATTACCTACATGTCACTCCGGGTAACTATATACGGGTAACTAATTCTACGTATTTTCCCTTAGAGATGTCGGACTTTTTTTTTTCTTTGTTCCTGTTGGGGGGGGTTATTCTCTGCATTTTTTCCCGGCACAGTGGCTGTTGTAGAAGTGGGGGGGGTGCAGTTTGTTCTGCACAGAAAGACTGAGAGACAGAGTCACTACGAGAGTTTCTGTGATGTTTTTTTTGTTTATTTGTTTATGTTTTTTCTCAAGAGCAAATGTACGTTGTACGGCTGTTTCTCACTCATAAGGGTCCCACTAATTCTCTATTCTCTCTCTCTCTCTCTCTCTGTATAGATTACCCCTGCCCATCCCCTACAACATTTCTCTGCGTGTGTTCTACACCCGAGGGGATATTTACACACAGACACAGAGAAACACTCACACAGAGAAACACTCACACAGAGCTCTCTCTCTTACGTTCAAATATTTTTTTTTCTGCTCAATACCTATCAAACAATACAATGACTGAGAAAAATCCGGGTGCATTTTCTTTCATATTTTTTTTACTATGTAGATCACTATATATTTTCAATATATATAAGAAGTTGTGTATGTGATTTCTATATTATATTGGTTATTTTATGTAGACAAAACTAAGCAAAAGCAACTGGAAATCATCTCTGGTAAGGATGGAGCTATAGAACAAAAAAAAAAGTTATCTAGACTGAGAGAGAGAGATTTTTGAAGAAAAATAACAAGCAAGTATAATGTTGATTGTTTATTTGTTTTTGGTGTCGTTGTGTTACGGGAGCATTCTGGACGGGCTGCAGAGTATTCGTTACCATGGGTTTCAAAAGAAAGATGTTTGGGAGAATAACGCAGTGATGGCATGTGCCACTTATACCACTAGACTGTCTTGGTTGTATGAGCCTCACAGTTTACAGTTTTATGAACCGATTTGTAATTATGAGCCCGCGATGGGGTCGTGGATCACGTGCATACATGATATGTTAGTTGATGATAAGGATTTGGGGGAGAAGTCGTTTGATTACAGCTTTGTTGCTGCGAATAAGCTGTGTTCTGTTGCTGAGGATATGGGACACACTCACCATATGGGGTTTTTGAACTTGACGGAGTATTATTCTGTTTTGCAGAACGCATCGACGTACGTGAGAAGGTATAATGAATCATGTCCTTGTCCCGATAACTTTCACATGAACTATCCTGTCAGGGTGGATAAACATGTCAGAGAGGCCACCTTGTTTGGTTACCATGCTCATAGTTTTAACCTGGACAGATCGAACATATTTGGTGCAATGATGAACTTCTATTTCCTGTTTGTTGTGGTAGGGTTGGCGTGTTTCCATTTCATGGACCATATCGGGTTGAGGAAACGGTCGTCAAGTCTTATCAATAAAGTGAGAAGCCAGATTTGTGTGCCGGCATTGTTCGGGAAATCTCATGCCCAGTATGTTAGTACCAAGATCTTCCACGGGTGGATACCTGTAAATATTTTGTTGCCTACTAGACTTGAGGCCCTAATCTTGCTAGGTTATCTGTTTTTACACTTGGCTTTGGTAGCTACAGATTACGTTATAGATCCGAACAATGTTCTGTTCAAATCAAGAAACCTACAATTGGTGAGATACCTGGCTGATAGAACTGGGATACTCGCATTTGCACAGTTCCCCATCATTATTATTTTTTCGACGAGAAATAACGTTCTTGAATACTTGACCGGAATGCACTATAGCTCGTTTATTGCATTTCATAAGTGGATCGGTAGGTTTATGACATTGGATGCCATCTTGCATTCTGTATTTTATACTGCATATTCTCTGTGTTACCATACATTTGAGGACTCGAGAAAACAAGCCTACTGGCAATATGGTACAGTTGCTCTTATTATAACTTTATTCCTTTGCATATTGTCTCTTGGTTACATGAGAGTACATTTTTACGAGACATTCCTTTATTTGCATATTCTCATGGCTGCATTGCTTTTCATATGTTGTTGGAAACATGTTGAGAAGATAGGATGGGGCCAATGGTTATATTTTGCCATTTTCTTCTGGATTATAGAGAAGTTTACAAGATGTTACAACGTGTTGAGGTTTGGTTTCCCAAAATCCAAGATGAAAATATATTTCGATGAACTGGGGAACCCTGAATACTTAAAGGTAATAATTCCAAAGGGTAAAGCTCGCAAAAATTGGGTTGCGAACCCTGGTCAATACGGTTTTGTGTATTTTTTAACACCGCTACACTTCTGGCAAAGTCACCCCTTCACCATTGAGGACGACGGTTCTTTCCTAAGACTGGTTATTAGGCCTAAATCAGGTCTAACTGCATCTTTGATTGATTATGTTCTCAAGAACGGCATTAACGGTGAGATGTTGATGAGAGTCAGCATTGAGGGACCTTACGGTTCAAATATTCCGTTAAAACATTACGATGATGTTCTGTTGTTTTCAGGTGGTAGTGGCATCCCTGGTCCCTTGGCGCATGCAATTGAGTGCCTACCTATGACCAAGTTATCGAATTCGAAATATGTCGAGTTAGTCATTGTGGCAAGAGATACCAATATCTTGAAAGCATACGCTAAGGATTTATTGAAATTGAAAAACTCACCCGTAGTGGTAAGTCTGTATTTAACCACCAAATTTAATACCCATAGAATGCAGAAATTTGATGTTCCAGATTCGGCAACACCATTATTACAGGAGTCCTCATCGGCATTTGTAGAGCTATTGTCATTTATACCAATTCATTACGGAAGACCCAACATCGCAGGTCTCATTAACGAGCATTGCAAGGACGAATCAAGATCACTGGCAGTGGTAAGCTGTGGACCTCCCGTTTTGGTAGATAGCACAAGAGCCATTTGCACAAGAAACATCAAAGCTTCTGAAAATAAAAGCATTTCATACTATGAAGAGTTTCAATGCTGGTAATTGGAACCTTATTATAAAATCATTTTCTCATTCAGCATTATTATTATTTTTTATATATATATTTCATTATTATAAATTCCCACAATCTGGGTATTGAAATGTATCTATATACATATATTTGCATATTCTATAAAAATTTATTTTGCATATTCTCATTATCTGTCATGAGCCATCGCTATTAGGAAACTTTCTTTTTTTTCACAGGCTCATCGTGGTAAAAAGAAAAAAAAAGCTCTGATCTACAAAAGTAGGTAAATTGAGTTAAACAAATTCTGTGAAGCCTCTCTCTAATTTGAATGATTTGGAATTAAATAACCAACTGAAAATGTCTTATTATACACGTACCCCGTTTGTAAGAGAATTCGTTAACAAACTTCCTCAAATTATGGTTAAACATGAGGTGTTTCAACCAGGTGGAAGCTTTAAAAGTCGTGGTATTGGTCATTTGATAGCTCAAGAATCCAAACGGATTTCTCGTGAGGCTTCGGGAAAGAAGATTATGGTGGTTAGTAGTTCAGGAGGTAACGCTGGTGTTGCCGCATCGACAGCATCGAAGAGTTTGAACTTGCCTTGTACTGTGACTGTACCAACGACCACCAAACAGATTATGATTGATAAGATAAGGTCTACAGGTGCCAATGTCGTTGTACATGGTAATCAGTGGAGTGAAGCTGATTCTTACCTGAAGAATAACTTGTTAAAACAACTTGGCAGCAACGAAAGTCCCATTGAGACCATCTATGTACATCCATTTGATGATCCTACTGTTTGGGAAGGTCACTCTTTTATGATAGATGAAATTGTTGAGGACTTAAAAAATGTTCCTTTGGAAAAGGTTAAAGGTATAGTGTGTAGTGTAGGTGGTGGTGGGTTGTTTAATGGTATAGTCTTAGGACTTGAAAAACATGGTCTTGCCTCTACAATTCCTGTCATTGGTGTCGAAACATTTGGATGTGAGTCTTATCATGAGGCCCTAAAAGCTAGAAAACTTGTCAAACTGCCAGCAATTACCACTGTAGCCACCTCCTTGGGCGCATCTCAAGTTTGTAGCAAGACCCTGGAACTTGCCTTGAAACACAACTCGAAATCGGTAGTGTTAAACGACAAGGATGTGTTACTGACCTCTCTTAAATATAACGAGGAGTATGGGAAGTTGCTTGAGCCTGCTTGTGCTGCTTCATTGCATTTAGGTTACCATCCAGAACTGATAGAACAGGCACTAGAGACAACATTGTCTAAAAATGACATTATTGTGATTATTGCATGCGGTGGTCCAACAGTTACACTAGAAGGAATTAATAAGGATTTGGAGAGATTGTCATCTTAAGAATGCAACGTATTTTTTAACTTAAAAGTTCAAGTACGATACTTAATAAATTTAATCAAAAAGAAAAAAAAACGTTTGTACTTTTAAGTATTGATATTGGAAATGTGTATATAGATTTTCAGGTGTAATACTGTGTGGAACCTTTTGTAACTTATATAGAATAAAATGGGGATAAAAAGCTGACAATCTTTAACCGAATTATAGCCCAAAAATAGCCCTAACCAAGTTGTATCATATATAACGACATAGTTAAAAAAAATTTTTTCCAAAATCATCGCGATGAGCTTCTCATCATGACCTCATCGGCGCCAAAATCAAATAAAATACAAGAAATGGATATTTGTAATGAATATCTGATATAGAGATAATTACTAGATTTAATTAATTTGATTAATAATAAAGCCAATTGACTTTTTTCATTGGGCTGCTGTGAAAGAGAATATCAAAAAACAAATTAATAAATGGCTAAGGATAGAGTTGATGATTTTTCATCTGATGATGAATTCAGTGATGATGGTGGTAATTTCTTGTTACAAAAAAAGAAGAAGAGTGTCAGAGATGTATTTGATAAAGAAGGTAGTGAAAGTGAGCTAGAAGAAGATGAGGAAGAGGAAGAAGGCGAAGAAGAAGTCGAAGAAAACAATGAAGAGGTTAGAGAAGGTGATGAAGAGAAAGTCACTTTAGAGAGCAAAGAGGAGGAAGCTGCTAGTACTCAAGAGAAGGCTGATAAATTACAATCGAAGATTGCCAGAATTATTAAAGTCAAGGCTGATAAGAAGAGTAAACACAAAACTGGTGTAGTGTATTTGTCTCGTATCCCTCCTTACATGAAGCCTGCAAAAATGAGACAAATCCTAAGTAGGTTTGGTGAATTAGATAGACTCTTCCTGAAACGAGAAGACGAAGTGAAACACAAACAGAGAACAAGAGGTGGTGGTAACAAGAAGGTTATGTACGAAGAAGGTTGGGCTGAGTTTATCAGAAAGAGAGATGCCAAACTATGTGCGGAAACTTTGAATGGTAACATCATCGGTGGTAAGAAGGGTTCATTTTACCACGACGACATTCTGAACGTTAAATACTTACCAGGATTCAAATGGGCTGATTTGACCGAACAGATCGCTAGAGAAAACGATATAAGACAGGCCAAATTGGAATTGGAAATCTCTCAATCTAACAAATTAAATGCTGAGTATATTAGAAATGTAGAACAGAGTAAAATGTTGCAAAATATGAGAAAGAGACGTACAAGCGAAAACAATGATGAAGAGCAAAGAAGACAGTTCAAACAACACAAAGTCTCCACGAATAGGGCAGACGCACCTGAATCAATTAAAAGTAAAAAAGCTGATGTGAAAGATGTGTTAACTACATTACTGTGATAAATCCTGTGATTTTAATGCTATCATATTTTGTGAAACCTAAATCGTGACTTGTCACATATTACGACGATGAAAAATTTTCCACGCTTCGACTGTGGAAAATTTTCTGAAAAAAAAAAAATTTTTTTTGCGATGCTCATCGCAAAATTTTTAACTGTTTAATTTCTACACTCTTAACATTATTTCATGGCCTATTATTAATATTGGTGTATTTCTAAAGTTGGTTTCTTTACTAATTTCTATTACAGTTAATTAAGATAAGAAACTTAATATTAAATAAAGATAATAAGCAATGGGTACAGGTAAAAAAGAGAAGAGCAGAAGAGCTCGTGAAGGTAACACTAAAGATGGTAACTTGAGAGTTAAAGGTGAGAATTTCTACAGAGACTCCAAGCGTGTTAAGTTCCTTAACATGTACACTGGTGGTAAGGCGCAGAGAAACAAACACGGTGATATTGTTCGTGCTGCTGATTACCAGGACTCTACTATCCCAGATGCTCGTGTGGCACCAGATAGAAGATGGTTTGGTAACACTCGTGTGATCTCTCAGGATGCTTTGCAGCATTTTAGAGATGCTCTTGGTGAGACTCAAAAGGATACGTATCAAGTGCTTCTAAGGAGAAATAAGTTGCCAATGTCTCTTTTGGACGAAAAGGATTCCACAGAATCTCCTAAAGCTCGGATTTTGGAGACTGAATCCTTCGATAAAACTTTTGGTCCAAAGGCCCAGAGAAAAAAACCTCGTGTGGCTGCTTCTAGTTTGGAAGAACTTGTTCAGGCTACTAATGACGATAACAAGAATTTCGAGGAAAAGCAAGAACTACAAACCACACTTGGTTTAATGGGTGCTCAAGAAGATGAAGAAAATGGTTGGTCACAAGTTGCAAAGGAACATATCTTTAGTAAAGGTCAATCTAAGCGTATTTGGAACGAACTTTACAAGGTTATTGATTCTTCGGATGTGGTTATCCATGTTCTTGATGCTAGAGACCCAATGGGTACACGTTGTAAATCTGTTGAGGAATACATGAGAAAGGAAACACCTCATAAACATTTAATTTATGTTCTAAACAAGTGTGATTTAGTTCCAACCTGGGTTGCCGTATGTTTGAATTTTTTTTTTTTTACTAACAGATACATTAACTTTTAAAAATTTACTAATGAATGTGGTTGAGAATGAATATTAGGATACCAAAACTCTTTGTCAGGGTGTTATTGCTTAATTGACTCAAATTTTTGAGGATATTTAATGAATCATACAATAGTGCCTGTTACAGTTTTGGAAAATTGATACTATTCCTGTCCCTTGGCTTCGTTCTGAAGTCGCTTCTGGGATAACTTTAGAAGCATGGCCATCGTTCTGATGGTGTACCTTCGATTTTTTTGAATAGCGAGGACTCTATGAGTTGAAGAAATGACTTTTTTTTCCTATATGGAAAATACCTTAACCATTTGTTCGTAGTTGGAGAACTCACATTTATTTTTTTCTTGCATATAAATTTTTCTTTCTATCATCGTTACAAATTCATTTTCACCATGCACATTGGTAGAGAAAAAAAGCTATAATATATCTGTTTTTGTTGATATATCATTTTCGGGATAATTTTTACTAACAATTTTGTTTGATTATTTCTTAATATTGAAAGAAATTTCGATAATATACTTATAGGCTGCTTGGGTTAAACATTTATCTAAGGAACGTCCAACTTTGGCTTTCCATGCTTCTATCACCAACTCTTTTGGTAAGGGTTCTTTGATTCAATTATTACGTCAATTTTCTCAATTACACACTGAAAGGAAGCAAATTTCTGTTGGTTTCATTGGTTATCCAAACACTGGTAAATCTTCTATCATTAACACTTTGAGGAAAAAGAAGGTTTGTCAAGTTGCTCCAATTCCAGGTGAGACGAAGGTTTGGCAATATATTACTCTAATGAAGAGGATTTTTTTGATCGATTGTCCTGGTATTGTACCACCATCTACTAAGGACTCCGAAGAAGATATCCTGTTCAGAGGTGTTGTGAGAGTTGAGCACGTTACACACCCAGAACAATATATCCCGGGTGTCTTGAAGCGTTGTCAAGAGAAACATCTTGAGAGAACCTATGAAATCTCAGGTTGGAAGGACTCCACTGAATTCATAGAAATGTTGGCCAGAAAACAAGGTAGACTACTGAAAGGTGGTGAACCTGACGAATCTGGTGTTGCTAAGCAAATCCTTAACGATTTCAATAGAGGTAAGATTCCTTGGTTTGTGATACCGCCTGAGAAGGAAGAAAATGACAAAAAGAGAAAATTGGATGAAGAGAGTACTCAAAAGGCAAAGATGACTAAGACTTAGTTACCATAGATTGACATTTATTTTCTTTTTCACGTCTTGATTAATTTCTTCTTCATCATTGCATATTCTAGAAACAATGCTCTCTTTTTAATTTGTTCTATCTTTCTTTTTTGTTATTGTCATTACTTAGTTTAGTCTTTATTTTTTCTATTTCTTTTTTTTCACTTCTTATGTATTACATATATTTTATTATCTGGGATAAAGGAAGCATCAATCAATATATATATACTATTATGCTCAACCATGTACCAATGCAAAACTTAAGAGATTAGTATCCTTAGAAATATATTTCTATATTTTTAATATACTATGTCATGATTGTTCGTTCAACGGCATTGAAAAATTTCCAGGCTCTCTCTTTCACTCAACCCGGCGCGCGCGGCGGTCCGTGTAAGCCCTTTGAAGGAGGGAAGTGTTAAAGAAACTCTCTGTGTGCGTTTAGTAATTACATAACAAGAAAGCTAGAGCCAACTGTTAGCTAGACAATTAGAAACTCAAGGAGAAAATTGATTTATTTAAACTCGTTACTTTTCTCTTTTCTCTCCCTACTCTCTCTTCCTTTGAACTGGGAGAAATTATAAATTATAGAAAATAGAAACGAAGAATGATGCAATCCATGAATGTGCAACAACAGATGATGCCTGGTCACGACCAGATGATGGCACAACAAAGAGGAGATCCTCAAGTTAATATGAATATGATGCAATACTCTCCAAGAATGAATAGGGCAAGAATGAATGTTAACCAACCAAACTTTCCAAATATGCAGATGGGTGTACAGGACATTGGTAATCCATACTTGAATGTCCAGGATCAGGATAATAAGAGGCAAATACAAGGGCAGATGCCACTACCTATGCAACCTCAGATGCAGATGCAACACCAGAACCAGAATTTCAACATAGGCACACCAGTGAATACTTCTATTCCTCCAGGTTTAAATTTATACCAACCTCAACAACAACGACAACAGCAGCAGCAGCAACAACAACAGCAACAACAGCAACAGCAACAGCAACAGCAACAACAACAGCAACAACAACAACAACAACAGATGCAACCAACTCAACAAAGTCAAATACCTGGTCAGCAACAACAGCAACAACAAGGTCAAATTGGAGGAGGACAACCACAGAATATCCCTGCTGGATTAGGTGCTCAAATTCCAAAGCAGATGGCTACTCCTTCTGGAGCTGCGGCTGCCGCTGCACTACCTCCGATGCTATTGCCTCCACCAAACCACCTATTTGTAAGAGATGTGTGGAAGGGGAATTTACATCGTGAATTTGCCTCTATAAGACGTTTGATTCAACAGTACAATCATGTCTCTATCAGTACAGAATTTGTTGGGACTACAGCTCGTCCTATAGGTAATTTCAGATCGAAGGCCGATTACCACTATCAAACCATGAGGGCTAACGTAGATTTTCTGAATCCAATCCAAGTGGGTCTTTCTTTAAGTGATGATAACGGTAATAAACCTGAGAATGGACCATCCACATGGCAATTCAATTTTGAGTTTGACCCTGAGAAGGAGATGGTCTCTAGAGAATCACTCGAACTATTAACTAAGTCTGGAATCAACTTCGAACAACATCAAAATGTAGGCATTGATAAAAAAGAGTTTGCGCAATTACTAATGGACTCTGGTTTGGTATTAGATCCTGAGGTTACTTGGGTCACTTACCATGCAGCCTATGATCTGGGTTTCCTAATAAATATATTAATGAACAACTCCATGCCAAACAACAAAGATGACTTTGAATGGTGGGTACACAAGTACTTGCCTAACTTTTACGACTTAAACTTAGTGTACAAGGCTATCCAGGATTTCAAACACCAAAACCAGCAACAGAACCAACAGCAACAGCAACAATACACATTGACCTCCTTGGCTGACGATCTGGGAATCCCAAGATTCTCCATTTTTACCACTACTGGTGGCCAAAGTCTCTTGATGCTCTTATCATTTTGCCAATTGGCAAAGATGTCCCTACACAAGCTTCCAAACGGCGCAGACTTGATAACCTACAGAAACGTCATCTACGGAATTGATGGAGAGTAAGTTAGTTTGTAACATTCCTTTTTTTAATGTACTGTATCTTATATCATAACTGCACTTAGTTTTTTCCTTTAATAGATATATTAATAATCTATATTTTATATAGAAAATATTTAAACAATATAAAAGAAGAAAGTTGTTGAAGATGTATATCCCATTATGTAATTTATCATATTCCACGACTCCGATGCCCGAGAGAAAGAGAGAAAGCAAAATAAAAAAAATTAAAAAATTAAAAAAAAATCTCGACGGCGGGAAGAATTTTTGGCCATTGGGTTCCACTCATATTTTAAGTTTTTGTAAAAAGTAAAAAACCTTTCAGAAAAGTTTCTGGTTTCATAAAGGGAGATAGCTCTACTTTTGCATTAGCAATTCAATCACGTTGGAAAGAAGGGAAACTATTATCCTAAAACAAGTTCTTAGATTGCTTTTGAAGTAGATACGAAGGGACTGGCAAGCAAAAAGAAAAAAGAAGATATAGCATAAGAACAAGATTTATATCCTTATTTTCTGGACACTATTACAAAAAGATAAACAGTTGCCCTTTTTTTGAATTCAGGAAAGGAAGACTTCAAAAGAAATAAGTTAAAGTGAAACGCAAGAAGAAGAAAAAGAAAATTTACAAAATACTTGTTAGATAATACCATGGGCACACCTACAATTCAAGAGATCAGTTATGCATTTCTCCGCACCTATTATGAGAGGATGAATAAGAATCCATCTAAGATGTCCAACCTGTACTCTAACACTGCGGAATTGACTCATGTCAGTTACCAGGCCAAAGTCAATGAACATGTTGACGTTTTACCGACTGTCAAGTTGACAGGTAAGGAAAATATCAGTAAGTTCTTTGTGAGAAACGAGCAAAAGGTCAACGATTTGAAGGTCAAGCTTGAGACATGTGATTTCCAAACCACTGGTGTGAACCATAAGGGTATTTTGATCATTGTCTCTGGTGAGATGTTCTGGACAGGTACACCAACTTACCGTTTCTGTCAAACATTTATCTTGAACCCAACTGCTGCTAACAGCGATTCCTATGATATTACCAATGATATCGTTCGTTTCATCAATGATAGTCCAATGGCGTTAGAATCACAACAAGGAACTGAGAAGTCAGAAGCACCAATGAAGAAGGTGGAAGAAAATGGCGTTAAACCCATCGAACCAAGCAAAGATATCAAGGCTGTGGATGAGGTGAAGTCAGTCGCAGAGCCAGTTAAGGAGGAGAAGAAAGAGCCTACAGTGGCAAAAGTTAAAGAGAAAGAGGGCGCAAAGAAGACAGAGAGTGTGAAAGCTGAACCAGTAAAGGAGAAGAAACAGGAGGAAAAGAAAATTGAAGAAAAGAAGGTGGAGGAGAAAAAAGTTGCAGATAAAAAAGTTGAAGAGAAGAAGGTAGAAGAGAAGAAACAAGAGGAGAACGGTGTTGACACAGAAGAACCGAGAGAGAATGGGAACAGTAAGAAAACAACAGCACCACCTTCATCTTCAGGTTCTACCTCTTCACAATCTTCACAATCTAAGATGACCTGGGCCAGCAAGTTATCTCAGGATACTGCGGTGAACACCAAAGCTGGATTCATCAAGAATGAGCCAATACAAACAGTAAAAGTTGAGGTAGAAGAAAGCTCACCAGAGACCAATGGTACAAAGAAAACCGACCGTAAATTTGATATGGCATCAAGAAAGGAGAATGCAAGTTCTAAGTCAAAAAAGAAACCAGTATTTTGCACCGTTAACGAAAACGGCTTCTTTCCAATCTATATCAGAGGCACCGCGGGGTTAAAAGAAGATAGGCTTAGAAACACATTGGAGACCACTTACGGGCCTGTTAAGAAAATCACTATGGCTGAGAACTTCTCTGTGGTGGACTTCGAACATCAAAAGAGTCAAACCGATGCTATTGACACCAAGAAGATTGTTGTAGATGGCATTGAGATATATATGGAGAGGAAAACTGTGAAGAAGACACCGGGATCTTCCTCTTCAAGCACATCTGCATCATCTACCTCACCTCCAGGATTTACAAATGTCCAAAAGGTGTATAGAAAGTATTCAGTCAAGAAGAAGGATTGAACTGAATAACGAAAGGAAAAATACGGAAAAAGCATTGAAAAGAAAAGAAAACAGTATTTTCTAATTGCATAATAAAAAAAGACCACTCTCCAAATGATAAAAGAAAAAAAAATACAAAAAATTAATATAAAAGGAAAAAAATATTACATCAGCATACCCGAAAGCAAGAATAATAAAGTACACACAACTAAACAAATAATAAATTCCAAATAGAATATGTTGATTCACATATTACCTATAGAGTCATAATCCCATTATACCATTGAGGAAAGAAACCCTTTTCAGTAAATGAGAAAAAAAAAACTAATGACATTAATTTCTTCTTTTAAAAATATTTTTTTTTAAGTTTGTATATATATAAGATAAGAAATAAAATGAAAAAAAACAAAAAAAAAAAAAGATTCTGATTCAATGTCTACTAAGCTAGAACTTTGTCTACTTGAATACTGCACAAAGAATAGTAACAATAACACTCTAGTACCTATGTAATGCGAGAAAGTGCGTGTGCTATTTAGTATGCTCAAGGATTCTAAAAAAACCTGCATTGAAGAAACGTCTGATTAACGGCTCACTAGCACTAATTAGAAATAAAAAAAAAAAAGGAGCAAGATTACAAGGGCAACAAGATGAACTTCTCTTTCATTCTTTCTTCTCTTTACAATGTCCTATGGCTTCAAAATGGGAGAGGGTTGTAATTGGGATCTCTACCACTCTGTGTTCCCCGGTAAACCAGAACTCGAAAAAAAAAAGAAAGATAATAAATAATTAAATTTATTAAAATCTTATTTTCCAAGTCCCAACCTACCGAAGAACCATAGTAAAATTTTATATACGGGATTCGTTTACCAAGACTACCTGTATGGAATTAATTTAAAAAAAAATTCCGGCATAGCCATGGAGATAAAAGTCCCAAGTTGAGTCTTTTTCTAAAAAGAAGAAGAAAACAATACAAGAAATATGTAAAAAGAATAGATGGTATAAAATAACTTCATACTTCCACTGTATTTATATGCCTGTGAAAACGAAAATGAAAAAAACGAAAAACCCGAATGAAAACCGCAAAGAAAATTTTTCTCCATCATTGTGTACGTTTAGGTCAAGGACCGTAATTATATTATACATATATATATATATAATATACATACATGTTCTATACCTGATTAAGGTGTAGACTCCGTAAAGTATATATAAATAGAAAGGAAGACTTTTCCTCGACACATCTTTGCCACCCTCTTCCTTCCCCCCTACTCATCTTAACGTATCCTGCTCATTATTAGAGTATATACCTAACTACGTAATATCAGCCCCAGACACGTATATGGCTACAGAAAATCCTAGCCATTTCCAAAAAAAAAAAAGAAATCGCGTGGGGAAATCAAAATCAGAAAAATCCCGACGGGAAAATAAGAGCACACCAAAAAAAAAAATAACAAATTCCGTCGGGATTACAAAAAATATTTTGAAGAAACAAAGCCGTACGACCTTTTCTGAGCATATATATGATATAGATACAGACCTACATAGATGTACATACAATAAATATATACGTAATTTATATTTTTAAGGGTACACTGTTGTCTCCTCGAGAAAGAGAGAGCGAGTGAAAAATTATATTGCGATGGGCTTTCGATCCCAATGGGATTTCTATTGTAAAATAGTTGCAATATCATTGTATTTACCGTAATAAAGTGTTACATTATATTTGTAAATTGAACAAGTGTTTGGATAGTATGGGTCATTAATTGGATGACTATTCAATTTCTACACAAAGTTTAAAAAAAAAAAAAAAAAAAGAATATAAAAATAAAAAAAACCGGAATATTTTTACTTTCAAATATATATATATAAGAAGTACTTTTTTCACTTTATTTTTTTTTCATTTATTTATTATTATAATTGTTCTTCTTTCTTGTTCATTGGTAAAAGATAATCGAAAACACCACACTGTAAAAAAAATTACAATCAATGACTAGACGTGTTTTGCTTTTGGGTTCTGGGTTTGTTGCTCAACCTGTAATTGATACTTTAGCTGCTACTTCTGATATTGAAGTTACTGTTGCTTGTCGTACTTTGAAAAATGCCCAGGCACTAGCTGCTGCCAGTAAATCTGATGCCATTTCTTTGGATGTTACTGATGATGCCGCATTGGATGCTGCTGTTGGTAACCATGATTTGGTTATCTCTTTGATTCCTTATATCTACCACCCAGCTGTGGTCAAGAGTGCCATTAGAACCAAGAAGCATGTTGTTACTTCTTCCTATATATCACCAGCCTTGAAGGAATTGGAACCAGCTATCAAAGAGGCTGGTATCACTGTGATGAATGAGATTGGTCTAGATCCAGGTATTGACCATTTATATGCAGTCAAGACCATCGATGAGGTTCACAGAGCCGGTGGTAAGATTAAGAGTTTCTTGTCCTATTGTGGTGGTTTGCCAGCTCCTGAGGATTCTGATAACCCTCTAGGTTACAAGTTCTCCTGGTCTTCTCGTGGTGTGCTTTTGGCCTTGAGAAACTCTGCCAAGTACTGGAAGGACGGGAAGATCGAGACTATCGATTCTGAAGATTTGATGGCATCCGCTAAGCCATATTTCATCTACCCAGGTTACGCCTTCGTATGCTACCCAAACAGAGACTCAACTCTATTCAAGGAGCTTTACCACATTCCAGAAGCTGATACCGTGATCAGAGGTACTCTAAGATACCAGGGGTTCCCAGAGTTCGTTAAAGTGCTTGTGGATATGGGTATGCTAAAGGACGACAATTGTAAGATCTTTGAAACACCAGTGGCATGGAATGAGGCTCTGAAACAGTACTTGGGTGCCAAGTCCAGCTCGAGAGAGGATCTTGTTGCAGCCATTGACTCCAAGACACAATGGAAATCAGACGAGGACAGACAGAGAATTATTTCCGGTATCGCTTGGTTGGGTCTCTTTACTGATGTCAAGACCACCCCAAGAGGCAACGCTCTAGATACACTATGTGCCAGACTAGAAGAATTGATGCAATACGAAGAAGGCGAGCGTGACATGGTCGCTCTACAACACAAGTTCGGCATCGAGTGGGCTGACGGAACCACGGAAGTTAGAACGGCCACCTTGATTGACTATGGTAAGGTCGGTGGCTACAGCTCCATGGCTGCCACTGTCGGTTACCCAGTAGCCATCGCTACCCAGTTCGTGCTAAACGGTACTATCAAGGGACCAGGTCTATTGGCTCCATACTCTCCAGAAATCAACGACCCAATCATGAAGGAGTTGAAGGATAAGTTCGGCATCTACTTGAAGGAGAAAACCATTGCCTAAAATTAATGTTTGTATATATACTATTTTTCCCCTTCCTTCCCCACTCCCAAATACTTTTATTTAACGGTTTTATATAGAAATTCATTCAATAATACATCCTTTTATTTTTATTTTCATTCCTTGAGATATTGAAAATTGAAATGGTAATGATGATGATGCTGATGATGATGATATACAGATACAGACATGAATATATGTGTTTGTATTCATGTTCTTTATGATCATCCTGATGTCATTGCGTTACTGACATGGTTTTGTCACCCGACTGGCAGCGAAAATGAACTAATTCCCAAAACATGAAATTTAGAATTCAATCTTCGCTATACGAACAAATCAAGGGGAAAGTAAATCATTGTTCTCAAATAACAAGATATATAATATTTTATACACAACTACAGAACATAACAACTGAGATATATAAACACAATTACACCAATGTCAGAGCACGGGTCATCATCAAATATATGGAGTAAGTTCAGAACCTCGACGAAGTCTCTGTCGAATTCCCTGTCACAACTGTCGATCAAACCGGAAACCGATGGCAATACACCCACCAGTACAGTGGTACATAAGTCGCTAGTCAAATTTTATAAACGTCAGGAACCATTCCAAGGGTTCCCAGGCTGGCTAGGTCATAAGGAGGATTTACCTGACGAGCAGAAGATTTTGAAGAAACAACAAAAGGGTCCCGGTATGGCTGAACAATTTACCTCAAAGTTTGATCACATACGCAGTGTTTCCAATGAGAAGAACGATGTTAGAGCCGTCGAGACTGGTGGCAGACAAACTACAGGTCAACTATTCCACAGTATTTACGACAAACCAGCGTCTTCTAGTGATATACCCTCTATGAACCCCCCAGCAAGAGCACCCTTGAGGACAAGAAGCACCTGGGCTTCTGCAGACACCGCTGAACCGTCTGGAAATGCACCACAAAGAAGTAATAGTAACAGTGCCACTGGAGGTACGGATTCCCAGAATATGATGAGAGCTAGGCTGTTGAGAAGGAACACAAGACCACTCAATAATGTATAATAATAATAGATTTTAAAGAATTCGTTACATAGAGATACAACTTATACAAACAAAAATTAAAAAAATGTCAAAATGCAAAACTACAAATAATGGATCATAATATTTCTCTTAATGGAATTGATTCTGAGTTCCTGGAGAAGAAGGACTCCTGGTCCCGTGTGTCGTAATTTAGGTACATGTGCCCGCTCACATCTGTCGGCTGGATGAGAACCTTCAATAAGAATATCACTGCAAATAACGTAGCAATTACCGCCACAACTAAGTATATTATACCTAGAGCAATATTCATAGCACCGATAATACTATTTGTAGTCAATACCACGGATTTTGTACCTTTAAATGACCGTACAGGATAGTTCATGACAATATCCAGCTCATATGTTCCTTTTGGCATTTCATGAGTGTCGTTCTTAAGAGCCATCTTGTAGAATTCAGGTAGTGCTGCAGTTCTCATCCATATTTGGAACTCTGGCCATTGTGTGAGGTCAGGAATATTATCATCTGTGTAGCCGTTTGGAAACATGTCTGCCCAAAATGGTGGTGGAACGATTTGTGAAGCGTTATATTGTGTCTTACCATACCGGTGTCTATCTGTATGCCAGTTGGTCCCATTTTTAGTCATCACGTAATCTGCTGTACCACTTTGACCTTTGAACACTTCTGAATAAGAATCGTTGAATAGTGCATTCGCAGTGAGTCCGCAAGGGTACACAACTTTATCTCCTATCACTTTCAAAGGATCGCACTTCTTATCTAAACTATCCCCATCGACAGGTTTGCCTTTCAACTGATCTTTATCAAAGGCTTCGACCATCTTACGATGATTTTGATGAAATCTTGTCATCTTATAGTACATGTACACCGATTTCTTTAAGTGATTCGGCACTTCGAACTGAATTTGACACACAGCAACACCCCTATCATTTGAATCCAACTTCCATTCTGGCCATTTCTTCCACTTCTTTTTGAACTGATGATGCAGTTTTGAGTGCGGTATAGGTATAAATGAATCCTTATTGGCCAGTAAATCACAATCGGTGTAGTCAACAACCAAACTCTGGACCTGAAACGTACTAACAAGCAAACCAACACCAATTGGCGCAAATATACAAGCTACAAAAATCAACAACGGGAGTACACTCTGTGGTGAAAGAATGGGCTGCCATGCTTTGAGCCGTTGTTGTCTAAATGCTGTGTTTTTAGGCTTTCTGGAGGTCTTCTTGGACTCGGTGACCTTTTTCACCTTCTTCCACCATCTGAATGACACCATAGAGGTTCTAATATGTTCGTTACGTCTGAGTTTCTGTCTTAGAATACCGATGTCTTGGTGATTGTTTTGCAATTTTTTAAAGGGATCCTAGAATTTTAAACTGTGATACGGAGAATGACGTCGCAGGCGAGGTTTTCTAATGATTGACATTTTATAACATTTTAGAACTCAAGAAAGGTTAGTGTTAGAAATGTTGGTTATTTATATATATATATTGGGAATATAATAAGGTTAAAGGGAAAGAAATAGTAGTAATCGTATATGTAATGGGTTTTCAAAGAAATAAAAAGAAATAAAAATGGTTTTAACATAAATTTGGCGATTGTGGAATAGATGATGACAAAAAAATATTGGTAGGTAATAAAAAAAATATAATTTGAGGTGGAGTTAATTTTCTTATAAACTCTCTGTGCTTTCATAAAAATTTCATAAGTTTTCTTTCATTTATCATTCTTGTAAAGAGAATAAGTTTACTCTTTTTCATCGGGGTGATCTTTGAAAAGGAAATAATGGAATATAGAAACTTTTCATCTCTTAAAGAATGTTCTATGACTGTTACTTCTTGATCTGTTTGCATTTGGGGTATACGCAATTTTTCCGTAGGAATTTGCGTCACCATATATCAAAGAATTGTTATCCTGTTTCATTAAACTCATAGAGTTGAAATCGTGGAATGGATCATCTTCGGACACTTCATCATCGTATTCAACCTTCTCTTCAAACATAATACGTTCTTGTTCGTCAATTGAATCCACGTTTGTGGTTTGGCCCTTCTTTTTATTTGAAGAAAGCTTGGTGAAATCATAACCATTTTCAGTAAGTACAGGTATCAATGGTGGTTCCTGATTTCTTAACATGGTCCAGTTCACCTTCTTGAAAAATGGGTGCTTCTTGATATCAGCAGCACCCATCTTCGAACCCAAACGTTTCGATTCGTTCTTGATTAATAGTTTTTTGATCAAATCTTTACAGTTTCTTGATATCTCATTATTATTTGGGAAGGTCACTTCATTCTTTAATATATGACCAAAGGTCTCATTAGTGTTATCACCCTTGAACGGTGTAAACCCGAAAAGCATCTCGTAAATCAAGATACCAAGAGTCCACCAATCAACTGCTGCAGTGTGTCCATTTCCTCTAATAACTTCTGGTGCAATATATTCCTCAGTTCCGACAAACGAATTTGTTCTGAATCCATCAGAGCAAATCTTGGTGTCAACAACTGTAGATTGTGCATTTCCCTTAACGACAGGTACCTTTGCATCCTTGGCTTGAATAGAAAGATCAAAATCAGACAACATAATGTGACCTGATTGATGAAGAAGAATATTTTCTGGTTTCAAATCTCTATAAATGAAGCCCAGTAGATGTAAATATTCTAGAGCTGCCGTTACTTCACTTGCGTAAAACTTGGCATCTTCTTCACTAATACATTTTGTCTTTCTAGTTTGCAATGCTCTGAAAAATTCACCACCCATACAATATTCCATGCATAAATACAGGTAATCTTCAGATTGGAATGAATGATATAAAGTTACAACAAATGGGTGGTTACTTGTGGCCAGAATTTCTTGCTCAGCTAGAATTCTCTTAATCTTCTTTCTCTTTATCATCTCTGACTTACTGAAGATCTTCAATGCATATAGTCTATTGGTTTTCTTCTCCTTCACCAAATAAACTTTCCCAACATCACCCTGTCCCAACAATCTAATCTTCTCAAATGATTGTGGTCCAACAGTGATATCTTGGAACTTGTTGCTGAACGACTTGTTCCTCAACCTACGAGACCTACGAGGTTCTTGTACCACTTCACCTAGTCTTGGTGGTTCTTCAGGTATGAACTGGTCAACTCCATTGTTTGAATTGGATGCCTTTGAAGAGGCGTTCATTATACTACTGAAATCAATAGCATCGGTTTCGGATGCTGCCCTCCGGAGAATAAACTTCTCAGATGTCCTAGACGCTTCAGTAGCTGGTTTCGCATTTACCGGAGGTGCTTTATACGAGCCACGAGAAGCCTCACCGGAAAGGTCGTCTGCATCGCCTTCCACATTCTCGTAACCTACAACAATTGATGGAAATGGTTGGACATTCTCCATGACACCATTGAACCTGGGACTTCCAGAGTGTGCCTTCAAAGGTGACGCGGCAATTTCTCGCTTGATATCCGTAGAAATGCCGTTGGAGAAATCACTGCTGTAAAATTCATTAACCTCTTCGTTTTCCTTAATCTCATTGAGTGAAACATTACTCAACGTCCTGCCATCCTTTCCAACGTAACCTGAGTTTGGCAGTGCGAGTGGCGTGGTTGGCAAAGAAAGATTTTCATTCAGACCATTGTATTTATGTCCGGTGGCAACAGTCCCGGGGCTTAGATCATAATCGGTCTTGGCGTGCGGAGGAAGCCCCTGGTACGCGAAATAACTGTTTGTCGACTGCACTGTGCCTTTCTCCCTGGGTCCAGACCCATTATTATTATTCCCCGTGTTAAACGGATTGTTGGCCGAGAAATGCTGACCTGCTTTGCCTGTGCCGCCGTTCATAAAACTAGGACTAGCCCTCACAGGTGTCGATGGAGACCTCTTCCTATTACTGCCACTCCTATTCAACACGGGAGACCCCCTCGACGACGACGACATGCCTTGTTCGACATGCGCATGTGAAGGTTCCCGCGGCATCGCTGCCAGTCCTCCTTCCTCTATAAAGTCTATATCATCCACAACCTCATGCGGCGGGGTAGGTATACTATTCGACCGCTGGTGATCTACTTGTTGTGCCTTCTTGCTATGTCTGTCCTTCTCCATACTGCTCCTGCCGCTCGTAGACCCCTGTGACGCGGACCGACTCGCCACATTATCTTTATTGAAAATATTCTTCAACTTGGAAAACCGCGACGCGGTAGACACAGTAGTCCCATTACTACCACTTTCGTCCTCTTGCTCCCAGTTCTCAGTCTTTGACGTCATGATCTTCTTCTGTAACGACACCATCCCAGTCTCCTTCTCTTTTTCCTTCTCCTTCTCCTTCTCCTTCACATCCTCTTCTTCCTGTGTATTCTTCCTCCACGAACGTGACAACAACTTAGAAAACGAAAGACTCCTGTTCCTCTCACTTATACTCGGCGGAGCCACAACTTGCTGCTCCATCATGGCGCTTAGATTCTTTTTCTTCTTCTTTCTTTGTTTCCTGCCTTCTTCTTCTTTGTTTCCTGCCTTCTTCTTCCTTTCCACTTCTACTCTCTTCCTTTTAAATGCCTCTATCCTATCTCTCTTTGACCTCGATAAAAAAAAACAGAAACGTGTGAACCATCATCCCCCCCCCCTTTGTTCATCTACGTTTTCTTATTTTTTTTTTTGAAAACAGATTTGCC